>VMDO01019194.1:0-40373 GCA_007922755.1 Pedetes capensis | reverse complement strand
GAAAACACTATGTAGAGTGTGATTCAATACTTTAGCAATATGTTTGATGCTAATGATAATATTAATACTAATACTATTAATACTACATATTCATATTTATACTATAAGTAGTTTCTCAAAAGAATTATGCTGATATATCCCAATTGACAATTTACTTACATTAAATACACCATTTAAAACTTTTCATCTTTCCCTTCAATACTACAAATGTTACATAATCATTATTTAGATAAATAGTATTGTATTATAGTGTTTCTGTTATATAATATTTATCATTAGTAATAATAGGCTAATTTTACATTTATATTAATTATGTTTATATAATAAATTATACAAATAATATTAGTATGGAATAATAGTATATTTTCATTCATTCATTAGATGAATATTCATAGAATATTCATAGATGAATATTTTCATAAAGATAATTCATAAAATCTTACTGATTACATACCAGCACCAATGTAACAAGGTGTGGGTGGGTTATGGAGTGTTTTCATTTTCTGACTTTATGTCATATATTTTGAAAGTGTGAGGGACAGACCTAGAGAGACTCGAGCTAAAGTGATAAAAAGATGCAGTGTTAATAATTATCCTGAGAGTCTCCAGGGAATCAGTGGATAGCTGTCCCTGAGAGGCACCATGGAGGGCACGGCAGATCCCTAGGTGAAGGCAGATTCTCTGGACTGGGATATGGAATGAGGGCTGAATTGCAGAGGAATGTGAAAAGAGTTCAAATGGCAGTAAGTAGGTGAAGATGAAAGACAGAATTTCCACTGGGATCAGAGGTGAAGGTTTCAAAGTACTTTCACTTTCATGCCTTAATTGATTCTCATCATGACCCAGACAGGTACGCGGGTTGGCAATGTGCGACTTACACAGAACTCAGTGGGGATCAAGGCTGAAAGGTCCAGATTTTATCTCTTTATTATTTAAATTTTGTAGAATCCATCTGGTTTGGCACTCAGGGATTTTAAGTTACTGTTTCTTAAAGAATCGAGTGTGTTTTGTCTAATTAAAACATACTCATTCTTTATCTGTAAAAATAGAAAATAAATCTAAAAGTCATATATGTATATATGTAGGAAATAAATCATTTGTTGGCACTGCTTTAAAATACATTAATAAAATATAAGATTCCTAGGCCATAGTCTATAAATGTGATACATATTTTGTGTGTGTGTACGTGACACTGTGGGGTTGAACCTGGGGCCTCACGCATGCTTTTTGCAAGGGCTTAACCACTGAACCCCAGCCCATTTTTTACTTTGTATTTTCAGACAGGGTCTGGCCAAGTTACACAGGCTGCTTCTGACCTGGAACTTCTGATCCTCCTGCCTCTGCCTCCCAACACACTGAGATTAAAGGTATGTGCCACCATGCCCAGCTGATACATACTTCTTAATACTTTCCAGAAGGATTATACATTCAGTGAATATACATAATCTCATAATTTATGCATAGATTAAAAGATTATGAATTATTGAGTAATAATCACCAGATAATAAGATTACAAATAGTTCTTTTTTTTCTTAGATTCTTTTTCTCATGGCTTCAAACGTGAAAAATTGGGTTGGGTTCAGATCTTGGCTCAATATGTTAAAATTTAGAGGGCTTGGTCTCAGTTCAGATTTGGGTTTATAATTTTAATCCTATGTATAGATAGAGAAATAATTTTTTCCCATTTCTAAATAGCTAATGAAACAAAGTTTCTTTGCTATGCATAGGGTTTTCAATGGCTAATTGTTTCGGGAGTGGTTCGTCAGGTCCTACTCCCTAGTCTGTCTTAGTCTGGAAGCTCAGCTGAAAACCTGTCCACCATGGGTAACCTTGCTTGTATTTGAGGTACCAGTGGCAGAGCTCTCAGCCTCATGGCAACACACAAGCCCCCACAGTGCGGCAAACTGACAGACCCTCCACCAGATGGATTGACACAGTGTCTGCAACAATAGGCTTAAACATAAATAAGATGGTTTGACTGGCACAGAATTGGCAAGTGTTTCGATCTGCTGTACATAGGGTTGCTATGAGTCGGACTCAACTCAACAGCACCTAACAACAACAACAACAATGAAACAAAAAAAGGGGAGAAGAGAAAAAAAAAACATTAAAATCTGAACCCAAACCTTTCACTGGATTCAATGCAGGTTTGAATGCAGGTTCAGGTGCAAGGTTTATGCTAATACATATATTTCACTCAACAATTTACCTACATTGAGTATGACCAATTAAAATCTTTCATCCTTCCCTTCAATACTCAGTGAGCCAAGTTCCAGCCCATGATCTGCATGGCAACGTGCCATCTCTGCCTTCTCCCGAGTTCTTTCTCTTGACATTTCTGAGACTCCTCAGGGTACAGAACAGTACCCACAAGTTCCCCTCAGGAATTGGCTGTCCCTCTGATCCCAGATTTCTGCTGTGGGCCTCACTGCATGTCATTGTTATCACCTAGTCATTTCTTTCCCATAAACCTATGGTTCACTTGCTCTTTACCATTCAAAGTATGGATACAGGCTTGACCTTTAACTCCCTGAAGCAGAGCTAAAATGAAGATTGTTGTTGTTGTTGTTACGTGCTATTCAGTCAAGTCCAACTCATAGCAACCCTCATAGAGTTTTCATTGGCTGATCGTTTCAGAAGTGGACTGCCATATCCTTCTCCCATTTTTGCAGTGCTGGGAATTGAACCCAGGTCCTTAGAAAGTGTGGAATAGCACCCTACCAACTGAACTAAACCCCTGCCCCAAAAGGAAGATAGCATATAACTAACTCTACTGAAACCTAGGAGTCAATAAGAGGAGTTAGAATATAAGTGAAAAAATAGTTTAAGAATTTTTTTTTTTTTTTGCAGTACTGGGGTTGAACCCAGGACCTCTCACGTGCATGCTCTGCAAGTGCTGTTTCACTGAGCTGTACCGCCAGCCCATCCTTTTACTTTTTGAGACAGGGTCTCGCTAAATTACACAGACTGCCTCTGGTCTCGAACTTGCGATCCCCCTGCCTCTGCCTCCTGAGTCGCTGGGATTACAGGTGTGTGCCACGGCACTTTTGTCTTTTGCCATGCTCCTTTTGGAAACCCTGTGGCCTTATTTCTCCTCAGCCCCTTAAGATAATACAGAATGAGTATCTCTTATCTTGGTGACCAGAAGTGTTTTATCTGATTTTTATTTTGGAATATTTGCATATATATGAGATATATATATATATCATATATATATATATATAATATATATATATATATAATATATATATATATAATATATATATATCATATATATATATTATATATATATATATATATATATATATATATATACCAAACAAAAGAGTTACCAAACGGTAACTCTTTCCATTCCCAGCAGCTTATATCATATATATACATATATATATATGTATATATATATATGGTCAATGAAAAAAGGAAGACCCTCAACTGGATGTATTGACACAGTGGCTGCAACAATGGACTTAACCATAAAAAAGGATCGTGTGCCTGGCATAGAATCGGGAAATGTTTTGTCCTGTTGTACATAGGGTCACTGTGAGTCAGACCCAACTCAACAGTGCCTAAAAACAACAACATATGATGATATATCTTGGGGATAGAATCGCAATCTGAACATAAAATTCACTTAACATTTTATGTACATCTTAAACACACAGCTGAAGGTAAATTTGAGCTTGCTGCATTGGGGCTGCATCCCATCGTGTGAAGTCAGGTGTGGAATTTTCCACTTGTGGCATCATATCAGTGCTCAAAAAGTATCAAATTTTGAAGCATTTCAGATTTTGGACTTTTAGGTTAAAGATGCTTCTCCTATACCATATCCCAGCGCCCAGTTTACCTCTGACATATTGAAGTCTCCTAAGTCCAAACCAAACTGCCTGTTCTCAAGCTCAGCCAAATGGAACTATTGCAAGACTCTTTACAAATATCCACATTTCCCAAAAGACACGTATTCAGTTACAAGAACGTAAGACATCAGTCTGAAGCATCTTCATTCCGATTATGCGAATGTGCCCAAGACGGGTGCCTCACCTGTCACAGCATACCAGAGTGATTGCTTCCAGAACCCAGGGAGAGCCTGCTGGGCACAAGCTCCAGCTGCCTCCTCAGACGGCAGACACTCCGTAAGCCTCACCAAACGGTAACTCTTTCCACTGCCAGCAGCTTTAAGACCCAGGTTTCCTCCCAGCCATACGGAAACGTTCCTGGCAGCTTTATGGCAGCCATTTGTCCCGTGTAAAGAGACGAAAATCGGAGCTCATTTTTGTTTGAATTCTCTTTGATGGCATTCAGTTATTTCCTCTTGATTTATATCGCTTGCCTTGCCTGGGACTCTTTGCGATCCTGGTCATGCCTGCCCACACTTCCCAGATCCAGGCTCTGTGTGGTGACTTCAGCTTCCTGCTACACATGCAGCCAATCGGACCAGAAAGCAGAGCCACAGCACAGAGAGGAAAAATAGCCAGAAATGTGGGGGCTGGTTCCTTTCATCTTCTAAGGAGAATTTGTAGCAACTGTTTCTCTGCATTTTGCTATGCTCGGTCCCTGTAGATATCACCACTGACCAGATACCAGGTACCACTTTCCCGGCATCACAAAAGCCCAGGGCCATTTGAACTCTGCCAGCAGGCTTAGCCCAGCATCCAGGGCCAACTCCAGCCACATGGCCCTATGCTGGCCTTGTGACAAGATTTAGTAGCCCTTACTGACTTCTCTGCAACCAGGCCCCACAATTTCTAAAATTCCAGAAACTAAGTCCCTGAAAATTTTTACTTCCTTCAATTCATTGTTGTTGTTGTTGTTAGGTGCCGTCGAGTCGGTATCCGACTCATAGTGACCCTCATAGGGTTTTCAATGGCTGACTGTTTCGGGATTGCCTTGGGAGTGGATTGCCAGGCCCTTCTCCCATTTTTGCGGTGCTGGGAATTGAACTTGGGGCCTCAGAGACTGCAGCGCAGCGTTCTACCCGCTGAGCTAAATCCCAGCCCCTTAAATTCATTAATTCAACAAAATATATTGGTACCAACACCAAAGGAATATTGCTTAGCCCTAGGATCTTAGCAGGGGATGCTGCTGACCCCATCCAATGCTGGCCTGGAGTAAATGGAGACTTGAAAGAAATCATTTTGAAAGAGTTAGCAGAAGATGCTGTGAGTACCTCTACAATAATTCCTGCCTTGGTTTCTCGCCTGGCCTTCCACCCCTCACTTCTCTGCGACTGTAGTACTGCCTGGCTTCCCTAAGCCTCTTCTTGACTTCCAGACCCTACCCATCGCTACATTCTTCCGCCAGCCCCCTGTCTGCATGAACCTCTGTCTACCAGCACATGCCATGTTACCACCTGCTGGAACACGCTCCTGCTGAGACCCATCCTGAACCCAGGGGGCTCCTGGATGCTGATCTCCCTTCTAATCTTTTCTTCCACCTGAATCTGCCCAGACTCCAACCAGGCCCAATTTGGAGAGATGTACAAGGGTAACAGAAGCCAAAAGTCATATAGAAAGAAACTGCACACAGTGTTGTTGTTGTTAAGTGCCACTGAGTCGGTATCCGACTCATAGTGACCCTGTGTATAACAGGTGAAACACTATTGTCAGTGTTTCTCTGCTGTTCATAGGGTTTTCAATGGCGGATTGATTTTTGGGAGTGGGTTGCCAGGTCCTTCTCCCAAGCCTACAGCACCTGGTGTTCCCAAGTGGTCTCCCATCCAAGGACTAACCAGGCCAGACCCTGCTTAGCTTCTGAGATCTGACGGGATCAGATGCCACAGGGCTATGGCTGTAGGTGCACAGAGTGGGAGTAGCAATCTAATACAGCCATCTTTCTAGTGAGTGATCCTGGTGCTATTTATTTTTATCATCACTACTTTGTTATTGGGTCAGTACCCAGCTTCATGATAAAGGGAGAAAAGATTGAGGTTGTCCAAGATTTTGCTTTACTTTACAATCAATACCCATGGAAGGAACCGTCAAGAAATCAAAAGACACATGGCATTGGGAAAAGCTATTACAAAGAACCTCATTAAAGTGCTGAAAAGTAAAGATGTCACCCTGAAGATGAAGGTGTGCCTGACTCATGCCATGGTATTTTCAGTTGTATCATACAGTTGTGAAAGCTGGACAGTGAATAAGGGAGACAGGAGAAGAATTGATGCTTTTGAATTATGGTACTTGAGATGAATACTGAATATACTATGGACTGCAGAAAGAACCAACAGATCTGTCCTGGAAGAAGTGCACCCAGAGCACTCCTTGGAAGCAACGATGACTAGATTATCTGATAGATTTTGGATATGTTGTCAGGAGGGATCAATCCCTGGAGAAGAACATAATGTTTGGGAGAGTGGCAGGTGAATGAAGAAAAGGAAAACTATCACCTAGATGGATTGACACAGTGTCTGCAACAATGGTCTTAAACGTAAGAAAGATTGTGTGCCTGGCACAGAATCGGGGATTGTTTCTTTCTGTTGTACACAGGGTTGCTATGAGTTGGAGCTAACCTGATGGTACCTAACAACAACAACAACTTCGTCATTAAACTCATCTAAATGAACAGGCATAGAACTTGTAAAGAAAGTTGGTCAGACATTAGTTAAGCCACTTGTTTTTCTACCCAAGTGTTGGCAAATAGAGAATTTGGGTTTGCATGTCTGTGCATTAAGTCATGTGATAGAAATAGATGCTCTGAAATAAAGTTCTTGGGTATAGAATGGAGCATAACATACTACCAATTTGTAATTAATGGACCGACTTTCTGGAGAGTATCTGCTTGATAGGCATGGAGTAGGAGCATTTCTCTCTCTCTCTCTTTTTTTTTTTTTTTTTGTGGTCCTGGCGGTTGAACCCAGGGCCTCATGCTTGCATGGTCTGCAAGTGCTGGACCACTGAGCTGTGCTCCAGCCCATTTTTTTTTCACTTTTTGAGACAGGGTCTCACTAAGTCATGCAGACTGCCTCTGGTCTCGAACTTGCAATCCTCAAGTGGGAGCATTTCTGATCTTTATCTTCCACACAGGTTTAAACATGTGCATCATTTATGAAAAGGAAAGACAAATACCAGGCTCCAAAGCATATACATTATTGACTTCACTGATTTTAAGCTTTTTGATTTATCATTAAGTAGAGAAAAGAAGACATTAGCCGGGCATGGTGGCGCACGCCTGTAATCCCAGCGGCTCGGGAGGCAGAGGCGGGAGGATCGCAAGTTCGAGACCAGAGGCAGTCTGCGTAACTTAGTGAGAGCCTGTCTCAAAAAAGTAAAAAAAATGGGCTGAGGTGCAGCTCAGTGGTCCAGCACTTGCAGAGCATGCAGGCGCGAGGCCCTGGGTTCAACCCCTAGGACCGCAAAAAAAAAAAAAAAAGAAAAGAAAAGAAAAAAAAAGAAGACATTAATTTGCGGTTGACAGAACAAATTTGACAGAGCAAATCAAGGCCCTGAATGATAACTCTGTTGGAGCAACGAAGCCCTTCAGTATAAAATGGCGCAGTGGGCACAGAGTAGAGTCACAGGTGATTATGTGCTAAGATTCACCTATTTCATCCCATTATACACATATGCAGCAGCAATCTATCATCCAATAAACATGCAATAAGTCATTGGGGGGCTGGGATTTAGCTCAGTGGGTCAAGCGCTGCGCTGTAGTCTCTGAGGTCCCAAGTTCAATTCCCAGCACCACAAAAATGGGAGAAGGGCCTGGCAATCCACTCCCAAGGCAATCCCAAAACAGTCAGCCACTGAAAACCCTATGAGGGTCGCTATGAGTCGGATACCGACTCGACGGCACCTAACAACAACAACAACAAGTCATTGGGAGAAAGGACAATTTTGTCTACTGCAGGCTTTGTGAATATGACTTTTTCCAATTTTAGAATACAGTATAACATATTACATTGCTCTCTTTACATTGATCAAAACCTTAAAAACGGGCTCTGTACCAGGTTCAAATAGAGAAGTTTACTGTTCTCTGCTATTGTTAGTGACTCTCTCCTAAGTGGGGGTTTCTACTGTTCTGGAATGTTTGCCTGAAGGCTCCCCTTCAAGCCACAGCAAGGGTCCCCTTCACGCCTTCAAGCAAAGTATGGTCTGCAACCAGGAAAAACAGCCCCAGAGTCTCCTGTAAAGAGGGCTCTGCCTGGCATTTTTAACAATTTTGCAGTTCCAGAGATTAGATATAGGAGCTGACATCTCTTAGACAGTGGCCAGAGGGATTCAGGAGTTCCAGGACTGTTGAATTCAGTACAGGGGAACTTCATGAAAACTGAACGATGACTCAAAATCCAATTGACCAAGAAGAAATTAAGACTAACGAGCTCGAGAGGAACATCCAATTGTGAATACTTATTTTGGAATCAGGTTGGTGGAGTTTTGAATATCTTATTTCCCAACGGCTATATGAGAAAAAAAATGTCTTTTCCTTGTTCCTCTGGGTTGTTTTGTTTTAATTGTGGTAAAATATATATGGCATAAAATTTTCCATTTTGACTATTATTAAATGTACAACTCGGTGGCATTAATTGCATTTGCCATGCTGAACAAACGTCACCGTATCTATTTCCAAAACATTCTCATTAGTTCAAACAGAAACTCTGTTGCCATCAAGTATTAAGTCCTCACTCCTCCAGCTGTACTCCAACTCCTAGTCTCCTTTAATCTATTTTTGTCTCTATGAATTTACCTACTCTGGATATTTCACATAAGTGGAGTAATACAATATTTGACTGTATATGTCTGGCTTATTTCATTTAATATAATGTTTCCAAGCTTCATCCATGCTGAACTAGGTGTCAAGATCTCTTCCATTTTTAAAGCTGAATGTTATTGTTTTTAGGTGCTACAGAGCCAGGTCTGACTCATAGCTACCCAACGGACAACAAAATGAAACACTCTCCAATACTATGCTATGCATGTGATCCTTTTTATGTTTAAGCCCATTGTTGCAAACACTGTGTTAATCCATCTAGTTGAGGGACTTCCTTTTTTCAACCCTCAAGTACTACACAAAAAATAAAAATAAGAAAAAGAACAAATACAAGAAATGTTTTCTTTCATCTCTGGAGAACAAAGACTATTGAATAAGAAATCTTACATTTCTCACAAAGTCTTTGACAGAGTTTTTTATTGGCTATAATAATTGCTTAATATCACAAGGGGCTCTACCTTCCATATGGCATTAATACTGAGTGCTGAACCTGGGAGGGCAGCTAAAACACAATGAGATTTGCATGTTTAGAACCAAGAATCATCCTTGGAGATAATTTACCAACACAAGGAGGAGCTATTAAGAAAACAATCCAAACACCAGTGAGATGGTTCACACTTGTAATTCCAGGGACTCAGGAGGCAGAGGCAGGAAGATCACAAGTTCAAGACCCAGAGGCAGCCTGTGTAATTTTGCAAGACCTTGTCTTAAAATAAAAAGTAAAAAAATGGGCTGGGAATATAGTTCAGTGGTATAGCACTTGCAAAGAATGGAAGTGTGAGGTCCTGGGTTCAAACCCTCAGTACCAGAAAAGAAAAGAAAAGAAAAAAGAAGAGGAAAAAAGAGGAGAAAAGTAAAAAAATAAAGAAGAGAAAAGAAAAAAGAAAGAAAAAAAGAAAACAATTAGAATCTAGGATGAGATGATAAATATGTTCATTCTAAGTCTTACCTTGGGAGAAGGACCTGGCAATCCACTCCCAAGTCAATCCTGAAACAGCCATTGAAAACCCTATGAGGGTTGCTATGAGTCGGATACTGACTCTACGGTACCTAACAACAACAACAAAGTCTTACCTGCCTGCAGCCGTAGCACTGTGTCGTCCAATCCTATCAGATCTTGGAAGCTAAGCAGGGTTGGACCTGGTAAGTGCTTGGAAGGGAGACCGCCTGGGAACACCAGGTGCTGTAAGCTTGGAAGAAGGACCTGGCAACCCACTCCTAAAAAACAATCAGCCATTGAAAACCCTATGAATAGCAGAGAAACATGACAATAGTGTTTCATCTGTTATGCCATAGGGTCACTATGAGTCAGACACCAACTCCACAGCACCTATCAACAAGAGAGTTTTATCTAGGGTACCAACTAACAGGGACGCCCAAGGATTACCTGATTCTCTGCCTGTAGCTTTAACTACTCATCTAATATTAGTTTAGGAATTTCATAAACCACTGAGGATAGACTCAATCTGTACAAAAGTAGTCACGGTGCAGATGACTTTCATCCTATGGCAATAAAAGTGAATTTTGCCCTGTGGATAAACAAGTGGTTTCTACCTGACAGCAGATTTCCTCCTGGAGGTGAGAGTAGCGTTTCCTGGAACTGCAAGATGCGCCTGTCCCGTGGGTAACCAGTTTTCTATGCAATATGGTGCTCTTCCTATCAGTGAGTATAAATGTTTCTGCCTCTCTTGCACTTTTTACAGCCAGCCCCTCATCCTGTTCGTTTCTTCGTTTGTAAGTTGCATAAATTTTTGACATGTGCAAACTTGGAAAAAAGAACAAGAAAAGGCTACAAAAGAATGACCAGTTAGACCGGCTGCATCCTTTCATGAAAAACAAGAAAGTCCAGAAAATAACTGTCAACTTAGAAGTTGTGTTTAGTTCATAAGTCATTCCTGACTTGGGTGAAATAAAGACATTCTCAGACCCACAAAGATAAGGAGAGGTAACGACCTTTTTGAAAGAATTATTAAAGGAAATATTTCAATGAAAAGAAAACTAAGTGGAAAAGGATAAGGGTCTTTAAAAAAATAAATGGTGAAATTAAAGTTATATAGGCAGCAATAACATAAAAGTTGAGGAATGAAAAAAGATGCGAATGCATAGGAAAGCATTTTCTTTTTTTGGAGAATGAAAAAAATAGTAAGTGTGGATTTGTTTGCAAAGTTGTAGTTATCTATGAATTTTTTAAATTGAAGGTTACTAAAAACATTAGCAATGTAATTGATAACTTCTGAACTAGCACACGGAAAACTTAAAAAATAATTTTAAAAAGTCTCTATCAATCCAACAGAAAAGTAAAAGGAGAAAGAGGCCAAGAAAAATAATAGTGAACTCGACAGGCTAAATTAGATGTTGAAAATGAATATAAAGACATCAGTAATCCTAAAAAATGTAAATAAATTAAATTCATCTATTAAAAAATAGGGGTAATTGGATGGATTTTAATTCAGCTGTCTGGGAATTTCGAGAGATGCTAAAATAAAAGCTCACAGAGAGATTTAAATTAAAGTTAGAAAAAATATACTCCAGGCAAATATGAAAAGCAATAAAAAGCCAATACAGCAAATTATTACCAGACAAAATAGAATTTAAGGCAAAATAATGGAAATAAAGGACCATGCTACATAATAACAAGGAGAAATAATCCAGCAATAAAGTGTGAAAATCATAAAATTACATGTCCCTTTGAACATCGCTTCAAAATACGTAAGAGCAAAACATGACAAGACTATAATACAAAAATTGATACACTTACATCAGAGAGAAAGATCTAGTCAGAAAAATATTATTAAGGCCAAACATTTGAATGGCAAAAATGAACAACCTTAATCTAAGAACAAACATAAAGTATTTTCAAAAAACAGTCTAACCACTAGGTCACAAGGGATATTTTGGTAAATAACAAAGAATTAATACTATTAATACAAATTTCTGTAATAATAATATTTAATTGAAATCAAACAATAAAGAGAAGGCTAACTATATATGATCCACTCTATCATGCTCTCTTTTATTCCCCGTGAATTTTGAAATAATTCATAAGTTAAAGGCAACAGTCATAATAAAAATAGTATATTTGGAACAAAACATCCTCAAAGCTACTATAATACCAGAGCTGAAACACATCTAAAATATGACTTACTTAGAAAATGTGTGTCCTGGATGTATTTTTAAGTGAAATATTAAAAATAAATGTACTAAGATTTCAGTTTGTAAATCTAGGAGAAAAGCAGTAAATTCAAGGATAGAAGAAAGGAAATAATAGATGTAAAGATAGATATAAGATAAATATTTGTAAGATAAGCATTTTTGGGGGTGTGGGTTTTGTGGTACTGGGGGTTGAACCCAGGATCTTGCACTTGCATGCTGTGCAAGTGCTGGACCATTGAGCTGCCACTTCCAGCCCATTTTTTTTACTTTTAGCGACAGGGTCTCACTAAATTACACAGACTGCCTCTGGTCTCAAACTTGCGATCCTCCTACCTCCGCCTCCGGAGCCGCTGGGATTACAGACATGCGCCACTGCGCCTGGCTAAGATAAGCATTTTTAATAAGCTAATTATATAGCACCAAAAACACTGACTGGGAAGGTTTGAACATGTTCCCCAAAGTTCATGTCCTGGAACCTTGATCCCCACTGCAGAAGTGGTGTGGGTGGGGTCTTTAAGGGTTAGATAGTAATGGGGGCTCCAGCCTCATTATTGGAGGAGAGGGTTCCTTATAAAAGGGGGAGTTTGGCTTCCTCTGGGACTCACTCTCGCCCTGTCTTTGCCCTCCTGCCAGGGTATGTCCTCTGCCACATTATGACCCAGCAGGAAGGCCCTCACCAGATGCCAGCCCCTCAGTCTTGGATGTCCTAGCTTCAAGAACTGTGAGGAAATAAATTTATATTCTTTATATATGATCAAGTCAGACCCGGTGCAGTGGTGCACACCTGTAATCCCAGCAACTCAGGAGACAGAAGGGAGGAGAACTGTGAGTTTGAGGCCAGAGGCAGTCTGACTAATTTAGCAAGACTCTGTCTCAAGAGAAAAAATAATAAATTGGCTAGGGGGGCAGCCCAGTGGTTGAGCACTTGCAAAATATGTACAAAGGTCCTGGGTTCAACCGCCCAGTACCAATAAATAAGTAAATAAATAAATAACCAAGTCTTGTCTATTTTGTTTTAGCAGCCCAAAATAACTAAGACCTTATTGAAGAAAATAAAAGAGAATATAGACATAACAAATTTTAAGAAAAAAGAAAGGGATATAAACTATAAATGTCTTTGAGATTTTTTTTTTCTTTTTTTGTGATACTGGGGGTTGAACCCAGGGACTCGTGCTTGCATGCTCTGCAAGTGCTAGACCACTGAGCTGTACCCTCAGCCCATTTTTTTTACTTTTTCAGACAGGGTCTCGCTAAGTTACACAGACTGTCTCTGGTCTCAAACTTGCATCCTCCTGCCTCTGCCTCCCAAGCCGCTGGGATTACAGGCACGTGCCACCATGCCCAGCTCATCTTTGAGATTTTTAAAGCCTAAAAATTTGTCAATATAGCTAATAAATTGGAAAGCTTGGTCAAAATATTCAATTTTCTAGGAATATTCAAATCAGGAAAGTTACTGTATGTGATGGTTCATAAATCATTACATAAACTTACTTTTAATACCTTCTCTCAAGCACAAATACAAAACCTAGATCAATTAACAAATACTCAGTGAACAAATACATCTGCAGCCATTGCACCCTGGCATCCAGTCCTGCCTAATTTTGGAAGCTAAGCAGAGTTTTGCCTGGTTAGTCCTAGAATGGGAGACCACCTCAGAATACCAGGTGCTACAGGCTAGGGGGAAGGATCTGGCAACACACGCCCAAAAGAATTTACCATTGAAAGTTCTATGAATAGCAGAGAAGCACTGACAATAGTGCTGGGCATGGCACAGTGTCTAGGAGTGTTTCATTCTGTTGTACATAGGGGTTGTTATGAGTCACACCCAACTCCATAGCACCTAACAGCAACACAACACAATTAACAGATATTTTTATATAATATAAAATAATTTCAAAAGCCAAAGGAAGAAATTTTTCTAGATAACAAAACATGTCAAGAACTATGCAAGAAAGGAAAATTACATCTTAATGTCATAAAAGTAAATGAAAAATCATAAATATAATATTAGCAACTATAATCCCTTATATACTGAGTTTTTTTAATCACTAGACTATTAAAAAAGAGAAAACAACATGACCAACTAGAATTTACCTCAGAAATGCAAGGATAACTTTCTATTAGAAAAATATTCACCCGTGAAAACATTAAGGAAGACAAACTATATAACTATTTCAACAAATGAAACATTGAATTTAATCAAGTTCGGCAGCTCATTAATAATAATTACTCTTAACATTCCAAAAATAGAAGGTAGCTTTTTTTTAAGTCTCAGTAAAGATTTTTTTACCAAAAACCTATAGCAAATCTTACAGATATTGATAACACTTTGAAATATGCTGTTAAGTCCATTTTTACTGGACATGGCTCTAGAAGCTTACTGTTACAAACATAATAATAAACAAAAGTAAATTAAATATACAAGAACTAGAAATATATAGGAACTAGAGACTGGGGCAGGGCAATTGTGAATTCAAGGCCAGAGGCAACCTGCATAACTTAGCAAGAGACTGCCTCAAAATAAGGAATAAAAGAGGGGCTTGGGTGCAGCTCAGTGGAAGAGAACTTGCCTAGGCTGTGTGAGTCCCTGAGTTCAACCCACAATATTGAAGAAAAAGAAAAAGAAGAGAAGAAGAAAGGAAATAAACAAAGAAAGAAAGTAACAAAGAAAGAAACAGAGAAAGAAATCAGAAAGGAAAACCCACAATCTTTATTTTCATTACTTACAGATAATGAAAGTATCTGCATAGAAAAATCCAAGAAAATTTGCAAAAACATCCCTAGAATCAATAAGGAAGTTCATCAACGTTGCTAGACTCAAGATCTTCATATAAAAATATTAACTTTTCTCTGCAATAGAATAAAATATTGTCTTAATAAGTAAGATAAAAAATAAAAATCTACTCCGTAGATAACTTGTTCTTTCTGCTTGGAAGCCAGGGCACTTTTATTCTTTGTCATCTATGTTCATAAATTTTGCCAAGATGTGATTGGATGTCTGTTTTTCTCTCTTGAATCCCCCTTGGAACCATGAGGCTTTTCAATCTCAAGATCATCTCCTCCTGCTTATGGATATTTTCTTTTAATATTTGTTTAGCTACTTGGAAAATCTAATATTTGCACACTAAATCTCCTGGATCTATCCCTTTCTCTTCTCCCTCATGGTTTCTGTCTCTTTGTAGCTTCTTTTGAAGTTAGAATATGTAAGACAGTGTGATAGGAAATGCAGTGATGGAATTACAGATCATTCTAATAGTAGGGAAAGACAAGTAATAAACTCAAGTCTGTTAAGGACTTCAGATATGACAGAGCGACCGATCTACCAGGGGTTGAGATTAAACACTTTTAAACTTCTATGTGAATTTCAGCTAAAAATGAAATAGAAATTAGTCTTGAGCCATAATATGCAAACTGGTATTAGCATCCCTACTAGGTCTTTCTATCAGCAAACAGGAGTTACTTACAATGAGACACCAAAACACAGATGAATTGTCCTCAACAACACAGAGGTCCATACAAATGTTTCCAATCATGTTTACAGAGACAGCACTTCATATAAAGTACATTCACTTCCCGTATCATTTATAGGAGATCATTGAAGCAAAGACATTGAAGCCAGAAACACACAGATTGCCACCAGCGTGCTTCATGTTATCAAAATAAGATCTTTAAAATACAACTCAATCCTTACACAAAACTTATTGTAAATTCATACCGAATGTATCATAATAAATTAGGGACAGGAAGAAAAATCTCTTGTCCTACAGAGATTCGTTGTTTAGCTGTGGCAAGATACTTAAAGTAATTGTCAAGTTTGCAGATGAGCTACATTTTGCTTATACTAAATGACAAGTGTTCTCTATTCACTGACCTTTCCTATGATGAAAATCACCTCTAAGTAATTTGCTACTAAAAAGAAATCTCCAAAATGAAAAAAAAAAATTGTATTTACTCAGTCTCTTAGGAAGACAGATTTTTAATAGTGGTTGAAAAAAAGAAAATGCATTTCAAAACTCACACTATGGAATACACAGTTTGAAAACATATTTGGAGATGTTTCTGTCACGATATAATTTTATTACAATGACACTGCAAGTGTGACTTCTATAAAATGGTTCCGGTATGTATACTTGCAACTGCAGAAGCATATTTTTCTGCCTTGTCTAATATCATATACATGGGACATTTGTGCAGGTTTAACACATGCAGGTTGATATCTTTCATCGCAAACTCTAGGGAAGATGAGCAGATCAAACTCTACTGCAAAGTTTGCTAAGCGCTAAGTGAGCAGGGCTCCTAATTCAGTCCTGAGAAGGAAAGGAAGACTTGCTGGGAGGAGTAACATCATAGCTGAAATCCAAGGGACACATAGGAGAAGCTGTATTAAAGGCAGAGGCACTAAAGAGAGTGGGATGGGGAAAGTTGGACATCCACCCAAACGGACTAAGGCATGGCAGACCATCTGGTTTTAGAAGGAATTTTGTTCTTCCTGTTTTGACATCACACAACCTGATCCTGAACCTCTTAATGGGCTTTGAGCTAGAGACTGAAACTAGTACTGTCACTAAGAGTGACATGGGGAAAGAAAGCAGCTGCAATCAATCCCAAGTTCACCCACAGGAGCGCCTCTGTCTAATGCACCCCTTCCCATCACCTCACTACACCCTATTCAGCCCTGAATATCTCCCTGCTCCTTATATTATTCTACCTGTGAATCAGGACAGGTAACCTGACCCAAGAATAGCTGCATCACTCCATTTTTCTATCTATTCCTTAAATGAGGTTGAAAAAGTCCTATTTAAAATTGTCATTTGGATGTAGGAAGAAATATGGTGATTTTTGCTACTCTCTCCTTGCTTACCTCCAGCTGACCAGATAGTTCTCTTCATTGGCTTTTCCACCCTTATCCCACCTGGCAATGCAATGTTACTTTAAATGCATTGCCATTGATCCTTACATATTTGACTTCCCCGGTGTGGGGCATTGCCTTGCAGCTGGACTTGCTCTGGCTGCGGGCCGGAACCAACCGCCAAAGACCCATCGTCTGGTGAGGGGGAGCTGAGCATCCAAGAGCTGCACCACCCTGAAAGGAGGCTTATGCCCACAGCTACTCTGAGAAGCCTTGAAGAAGGCAGGCTCAGAGGCTTATGCCCACCATGGCTCCTTGCTTCTTTCTTCCCAGTGAAGACGCCAACTCTGAGTGCTCTGCTCCAACAGCTCTTTATTGTTTTCTTGTCTGTCCCAGTGAATGGAATGGACCCAGACTGCTCCACGTACCACCCTTATATACTCGCCAGGGGCTAGCTGGGGTCCAATCAGAGGCAGTCACCCCATATGGGTCTAGGCCAATCAGGAGGGATATACAAATTTGGTTTTGTAAAAGTAGCCAATCAGGGATGGTTCCTGGATGGTCCAATCAGGAGCTGTTCAGGGGTTTGGAAACAGCCAATCAGTGTCAAGGGGTCTGAGGCAAGGGATTGGATGCCAGCACCATCTTTGGGAGCTCGATGACCCTGAGTTCCCCATGTAAGGCAAAGGTTATTGCCTGGGGAACAAGCCTCAGACCTCCAAGGGGCATAGATAGGCCCTGGGGTGAACTGCCTCTCTAGGCAGTGCCCTACACCACTGAACACTCAACAGCATGAGAAGCCCTTGCCTGAGGAAGAATTATTGGGTCTCTAGCCTAATAGTTCTCCAAATTGAGTGGGCGCACAAACCAACATAGGGGCTTTCTTCAATAAACTTTCTGATTCTGCAGGTCTAGAGGGAGACCTTGATTGTGCTCTTCTAATAAATTTCAAGTCAGCAAGGGCTTAGGCCATCTTATTGCCTTCCAAAATCTCCCCAGTTTCCTGATGATAAGAAAGGACTTGATCCCTTTAACCTAAATTATGGCTATAATCCCAGAAGATATTTATACTACATATCATGGGCTGAGTTATGTCTTTGCAAAATTCATATGATGAAGGTTTAACTGCAATAGATCAGAATGTAACTGTATTTGGAGGTAGGACCTCTAAAGAGTTAATTAAATTAAACCGAGACTGTTAAGGTAGGTCCTGATGCAATTTGACTGGTGTCCTTAAAAGAATTGGAGATGTTGGCTCGGCAGGTGGAGGCCAGAGGATCACAAGTTCAAGACCAGAGGCAGTCTGTATAATTTGGTGAGACTCTGTCTCAAAAAAGTAAACAAAAAATGGGCTTGGGGAGGGCAGCTCAGTGGTCCAGCATTTGCAGAGTATGCAAGCGTGAAGCTCTGGGTTCAACCCGTACCACAAAAAAGAAAAAAGAAAAAAGAACAGGAGATGTAAACACAAGAATAGACACAAGTGTGTGTGTGTGTGTGTGTGTGTGCACACGTGTGCACACAGACATGCACACACACAGAGGAAAGACCATGTGGGACCCAGAAAGGATGCAACCATCTGCAAACCAAGGAGAGAGACCTCAGAAGAAGTGACATCTGCTGGTGCCATGATCTTGGACTTCCAGCCTCCAGAACCGTAGGGAACAAATTTCTATTGCTTATGTCACTCAATCTGTGACATTTTTTATAGCAGCCCAAGCAAATCCATAAGTAATAAGAGAATTTGCATGTGTGATTCACTGAGTGTCTATCATCTTTGAGAAATAATGAAAATAGTATAGGTACTTGCAAATTGGAAATAGGCACTTTCAAAATTGTCTGCCTTTCAAAAACAGGAACAGCATGAATTCCTAAAATTACAGCTGGGTACAGTTGAAGTGAATTCCCTTGACAAAATTTTGGATGAGATTGTTAAACAGGTGGTGGGTAAGCTCTTAGGAGACAGAATCATAGCTACTCAAAAAAAAGCAAGGTTTACTCAAAACTAAGTTGAACTAATTTATTTCATATTTTGATAGGTAAGAAGACCACAGTCATATTGTATCTAGATCTCTCAGTGGGATATTTGGGGAAAGAGTGTGTGATACGATCCTTTATGGAAAAATAGAGAAATGGGGACCCAGTGTGATTTGGCATTAAGTGAATTGGTGCCTCATTTGACCCTAGGGTGTTAATCAGGCTAGATTTTATCTCAGTTGGTAGAGTGCTGCTCTGGGCTCTCTGAGGTCCTGGGTTCAATCCCCAGCACTGGAAAAATGGGAGAATGACATGGCAATCCACTCCTGAAGCAATCCTCAAGACAACCAGCCATTGAAAACCCCATGAATAGCAGAGAAGCACTGACAGTGCTAAGGATGGCACAGTGTTAAGAAGTATTTCATTCTGTTGTATATAGGGTCACTATGAGTTGGACCCGACTCAACAGCACCTAACAACAACAACACCACCACCAACAACAACAACAAGGTGTTAATCAAGGAAGCATTATAAACACGAAGATTAAGACCAACAGTAATAACCATAAGAGTGACAACTTAAAACTGTCACTAATGGCAAACGTGCAGATACAGGATTTATGGGTGGCAAAGATTGCTCATCATTTCCTAATAACTATTTCCACCTTCTCTCAGATAATATAATTTTTAGCTGAACACGTTATCATATAGTTAAAAAAAACAAACAAAAAAGTACTTTTCTCATCCTTCTTTGCCAGTTGGTATAGCCATGTGACTAAGCTGTGTCCAAGCAGAGGAGGGCAGATATGATGTGCTCTGGGGATCATGTCTTTAAAGGTGAGAGGTGCGATGAGGGCAGAGCTCAGTGGTAAGCTGAGAGGTGGTAGAATGTGTGCTTAGCATGTGTGATGTGAAAAACGCTGGTGAGCCACAGACCCTAGGGATGGCGGAAAAATAAGTTAGAAAGCACCTGGATTTCAGATGCTATGGAGTCTTCCTACCTGACCAAGACCATGTATACACAGACGGTTAGGAAAAAGAAATAAACTTCCATCTTGCTTAAGCCACGGTTATGTTTAGTCTGTCTGAGCACCTGAACCTATATCCTAAGTAATAGAGTGAGCTCATCGGATTGGCAGAGGACATTAAGCTGGGAAGATAACCAATATGGTCAGCATCAATCAGGAGGCCAAGAAAATCTTAAAAGGCTGCAAGGAAGAACCTGAACTCACATGATGGAATTTAACAGGCTTGCACTACATTAAAGTAATCAATTGCATAATAAAGTGTAGGAAGATCCACCATAAACGAAATTCATGTGTTTATTTTTAAAAAAAAAAAGATTTCACTGCCTTCAAAGTTCAATATGAGCACAGTCTCGGGCTGCAGTAAGGAAAGGTACGTCCCCATTAATGATATTAAGAGGCCCCTCACCCTTGGGGTTCTGTTCTCATCAAGCCACACAGGCAAATAGCCAGGGGGTGACCCGGATGCAAAGGGAAATGAAAATGGTGTGAGCCTTTTAGGGACTGGGCTGAACTCCAGGGGAACACACACAGGAAACGGGGTTATTTTCTCCTACGCAACTATCAATGAAGGAGGCGAGGTCTCTCCCTTCCTTGCCGCGTAGCATCTCACACAAACTCCCTAACTTTGAGATTCCTTTCACACAACAATAGTCCCAGTTTGGTTCTTAACCCATCTTTAGCTATCAAATATTTCAGTCCTGATGAAGGTCAGTTGTGAGGAGAAAATTCATCATATATTTTATCTTTGAATCATGGGAATGTATTATCTGGCAACAAAACAAATAAATGTACTTTTAATTTCCAGGACAAATCAGAACTTTGCTAATATCACATCCAAGCCAGAGCTTCTCTACTCCCCCAGCTCAGGCCAGGATCATGGCTCAAGACAGCAGGGAGAGGCCGGGATCTGTTCTACGGGTTTCTCCTTCTGTTCTTCCCGTCCTCTTTTCCCGCTCTCTCTGCTTCTTCAAGTGGAGCAAGTCAGAAGAGACATGGCTAGACACAGGCATAACAGTTTTCTCCTTCAGCTGGAGCTGCGGGTATTCTGTCCCTTCACTCATGACAGCTGGCTGTCTTGACCTCCCTGGCGAGTGCCAACAGGGACCCACACACAGAGCTGATTTCGGGGTTCCTTAGTGATCTTCCTTAGGAAACTCTAAGCTGCACATCTCTGTGACTTGGTCACACACGCTGATTTTTTTTTTCATTCCATGTATATTCACGATATGAATTGATGGGCTTCATTTTGACATATCGGCAACCACAGCACACTGGCATCCCATCTCACCTGATCTCGGAAGCTAAGCAGGGTCAGCCTGGTTACTTTTTGGATGAGAGACTGCCTGGGGACACCAGATGCTGCAGGCTTGGGAGAAGGACGTGGCAGCCCACCCTTGAAACAATCTGCCATTGAAAAGCTGATGAATAGCAAAGAAGCACTGACAGTAGCTCTGGGCATGGCACAGCATCCGGGAGTGTTTCCTTTTTTTGGTCAGAGGGTCACTATGAGTTAGACCTACTCACCAGCACCCAACAACAACAACATCATGACACAGCATATACTTTGACTTTATCTCCCCTCCACCACATGGCCCTCCCCTGCTCCCCTCTCCTCCCCCACTAGTCCTCTTCCTTCTCTCAAATGCCTCCACCACCCTACTCAGATTTCAAACCTTTTTTTAAAGTCTAGATTCTGGATACAGAGAAAAAGTTTTAGGTCTAACAATCAGGTCTGTGATATGTGTCTTTCTGGGCTTGGCTTATTTCACTGGGCATGAGGATCTCCAACTCCATCCATACCCCTGCAAGTGACAAAATTCCATTCTTCTTCATGTCTGAATAGTACTCCATTACATACATATATATAGTGCATTTTTTTCATTCATTCATCTACTGAAGGACACCTAGGCTGATTCCATCATTTGGCTATTATAAAAAGTGCCTCACTAAATAATAGATTCACAGGTACCTCTGCTGTGTGTGGACTTAGATTCTGTCAGGTATATACTCAGGAGTGCTATAGCTGTATTATAAGGCAGTTCTATATTCGGCTTTTTGAGGAAACTCCATATTTGCATCCATAGTGGCTGAACTAATTCACATTCTCACTAACAGCTTGTAAGGGTTTCTTTTTTGCCACATCTTCACCAGCTTTTGTTATCTGATTTCTTCATTAGCCAATCTGACTGGGAAGAGTGGGGCTCTCAATGTAGTTTTGATTTGCAGTTCTCTGACAGTTTGAGTTGGGAATATTTTTTAAATATACATATTGGCCATTTGTATTTCTTCCTTTGAGAGATGTCTGTTGTATTCATTTGCCCGATTAGGGATTGTATTATTTGGGGTGTTTTTGTTTGGTTGGTTGGTTTGGGTTTTTTGGTGGTTAATATTTTTAGCTCTTTATATATTCTAGATATTAAACCCCTGCCAGATGAATAGCTGATAAACATTTTCTCCTATTCTCTGGGTTGTCTCTGCTCTGTTTAGTGTTTCCTTTGCTGTACAGAAGCTTTTTAATTTCATGCAATCCCATTTGTCAATTCTTGCTAAATATTTCCTGGGCTATTTGGGGCCTATTCAGATAGTTCTTGCCTATGAGCATAACTTGTAGTGTTTCCTCTATGCTTTCTTTCCATACTTTCAAAGTTTTAGGTCTAAAACTCAGGCCTATGATTCATTTTGAGTTGATTTTTGTACACAGTGATACCCAGTTTTCCAAGCACTGTTTGTTGAAGAGACTGCCTTTTCTCCAATATATGTTTTTGGTGTCTTTGTCAAAAATCAGAAGACTGTAGCTGCATGGGTGTATTTCTGGGCCCTCTATTCTATTCCACTGGCATGTAAGGATGGTTCGGTACATGCAAATTAATAAATGTAATACAGCACATGTATACAACCAACCATAAAAATCACATGATCATCTCAACAGATACTGAAAAGACTTTTGACAAAGTATAATATCCTTTCACGATAAAAGCCCTGAAAGCTATGCCATTGGTATTTCAGATACCAGCAGGGCCACTAATGGTGGACAGGTTTCAGTGAGCTTCCAGACTTATACCAGGGAGAAGGACCCAGGAGCCCATTCCCAAAACAATTGTTGTTATTGTTAGGTGCCATTGAGTTGGGTCCAACTCATAGGGTCCCTATGCACAACAGAACAAAATACTCTCTGACGCTATGCCATGCCTGGCATTATTGTCAGTACATCTCTGCTATTCATAGGGTTTTCAATGGCAGATTGTTTTGGGAGTGGTTTGCTATATCCTTCTCCCCAGCCTGTAGCACTTAGTATTGTGAGGCACTCTCCCATACAAGGACTAACCAGGCCAACCCTGCTTAGCTTCTGAAATCAGGCAGGATCAGATACTAGGATGCTATGGGTGCAGACTCCAAAATACTTAACCGTTGAAAATTCTATGAATAGCCAGAAGTACAGTCAAATATAGTGCCAGATAAAGAGCCCACCAGACTGGAAAGCATTCAAGAAAAGACTCGGGAAGAATTGCCTCCTCAAACAGAGTCAACCTTAACAACAGGAATAGAGTAAAGCCCCTGGGACCTCTTTTTGCTAATGTGGCACAATTCAAAATGAGAGGAAACACAGTGGCTGCAGCAATGGGCTCAAACATAAAATGATCATGTGCATGGCACTGTGTTGGCGAGTGTTTCCTCCTGCTGTGCTTAGGATCACTATGAGTAGGATCTGATTTGACAGCACGTAACAACAACAAGCCTGCAGCTATAGCCCTGTGGCATCCAATCCCGTCAGATCTTGGAAGCTAAGCAGGGTTGGGCCTGGTTAATACTTGGATGGGAGACCACCTGGGAACACCAGATACTGCAGGCTTGGGAGAAGGACCTGACAACCCACCCCCAATAATCAATCTGCCATTGAAAACCCTATGAATAGCAGAGAAGCACTGACAATAGTGTTTCGCCTGTTGTATGTCGGGTCTCTATGAGTCGGATACCAACTCGACGGCACCTAACAACAACAACAACAAGAAATTCTTCAAAATGTTTAGAGTCATAAAAGACATGGAAAATCAGAGAAACTATCACAGATGGAAGAAATTAGGGTAACATGACCCGAGGACCAAGTGCATCATGGTATTCTGAATGGGATTCTGGAAAGAAAAAGTACATTAATGGAAAATAATATGGTACCAATGTTAAATGCCTTACTTTTCATAAACATAATATGTAAGAGGTCAATTGCAGAAAAAATATATGGGAACATGGCACTCAGTAACTCTTTAGTAAACCTAAAATTATTTAAAATGACAAAGTTAAAAAAGAAGTAGGGTTGGAAGTGATTTAGTGAGAGGTACAGATGGAGATTATTGACTATGCAAAGGCATTTGACTGTGCGGATCACAATAAATTATGGATAACATTGTGATTAACAGGAATATCAGAGCACTTCATTATACTCATGAGGAATCTGCACATGGACCAGGAGGCAATTGTTTGAACAGAACAAGGAAACACTGCCTAGTTTAAAGTCAAGAGAGGTGTGCATCAGGGCTGAATCCTTTCACCATATCTCTTCAATCTCTATGCTGAGCAAATTTTCTGAGAAACTGGACCTTACAAAGAAGAACATGGCATTATGATTGGGGGATGACTCATTAATAATGTGTGTTATGCAGATGACAACTCCGCTGGCTGAGAGTGAAGATAATCTGAAACATTTACTGATGAAGATCAAAGAGGACAGCCTTCAGTATGGATTGCACTTCAATATCAACAAAACAAAAATCCTTACAACTGGGTCAGTATGCAACTTCACAATAAACTGGAGAAAAGATGAAAGGTATCCAAGATTTCTCTTTACTTGGTTCTATAATCAACACCTACAGGAGCAGCAATCAAAAAAAACAAAAGACACATTGCACCCGGCAAAGCTGTTGCAAAAGATCTCTTTAAAGTGTTGAAAAGTAAAGATGTCACTTTGAAGACTAAGGTGCACCTGACTCATACCATGATATTTTCAGTTGTATCATATGGTTATGAAAGCTGTATGTCAAATAAGGGAGACAGGAGAAGAACTGATGCTTCTGAATTATGGTGCTGGAAATGAATATCGAACACACCATGGACTGCCAAAAGAACCAATAGATCTGTCCTAGAAGAAGTGAAACCAGAGTGCTCCTTGGATACAAGGATAGCTAGACTGTGTCTTACATAATTTAGACATATTGTCAAAAGGGACTAGTCCCTGGAGGAGGACATCATATTTGGGAGAGTGACAGATCAACAAAAAAGGAAGACCCTCAACTACGTAGATTGACACAGTGTCTGCAACAATGGGCTTAAACTTAAAGAAGAGGGTGTGCCTCGTACAGAATCGGAGCGTGTTTTGTTCTACTGTACATAGAGTGACTGAATCAAACCTCACTCGAAGGCACCTAACAACAGATGGAGACGTCTCCTATCTGTGAGGTAGGAAGTCAAATAACTAGGCCAGAAAAATGAGAGTAGGAAAAGAGGCTGCTGAAGGCCCTTACTACTACTTGTTGGAAAGTCTTTTCTGCATTTTAACTAATTAATTAAGCAAAACATAACCACACTGAGCTGTAATTGTGCTATCTTCATAAATCTGTGACTCCTGTGCCCTCTGGTGTGCAATAGTGAGGTGATGGGTTCCAATTCACCTCTTCAGCAATGAGAGCTTTCCCAATTGGTGGACAGAAGCAAGAAATGATGTCCTTTCCTCAGGCTAAGCCTGGATTCCAGCAGTCCTCCATGTGACTCCAACAGCATTACCTCTGGCCACCAAAGCCCAAGAGCTTCTGTTTAACTGTTCAGTGCCTACCACACAGGCTACAAATTGTTGATACAGCTTAATAAGAAAAATAGACTACTCACATTGCATTTTTATACTATTGTTTGGGTGCACAGTTCATATCCTCTATGTTGAGTAGATATCTCACTAACATTTACTTGAAATCCAAAATGAGTAAGGAACATTTAGCACGGTCTATCTTGAACTGTGTCTTTGTTTTTCTTAAGTGTTGATATGTTACACTACCCAGACAGAAATGGAACACATGTAGGATACACACATTCCACCCACAAAAACAACCATATTGTAACACCAAAATATATTTATAAAATTGGTCAAGGAAATTGAATTTAACATATGCTGTTATCATACAAGTACTTTTAATGAAATAACACTTTGTATTTATATCGCACCTTTCTTCCAAGGAGCAAAAATACAGCTCAGATATTATTACTCATTCTCACACCATCCTTGACAGGTGGGTAAGTAGCAACATTTCTACCAAGTTTTAATCAGTAGGAAGCCAAGACATACACAGAGAGAGCAAACAAACCACACACAGGAAGCCAGAAACTTGGAACTTTCCAACACTAATGCCCACTGTGTTCTACCTATTCTTTTCTCTGAAATCTCTTAAAGGTTACTTTAAATACTGGTGAAAAGAAAATAGAGGAACAACAGAGAAATAGAACAGGTTTATGTTAACTCACTCTGCAGGCTGATGGTAGAATCTAGAATGAAAACTACTGCAAGTAGAAAACAATACTCAAACTTTGCTTGACTACTTGAACAATCTCTACTGAAGACCAAGTACAAATTATAGCATCCTTCCAAATATGCTTCGCATTGTCATGAAGGTTTTTGGTAGTTGAAATAAAGATGCATTTCTGCACAATCCTCACATAATTCTTAGGTGATCTGCAGCAAACCAACTCGCAATGTAGGATAAATACATTTGAGTAGCACAGGAATTCTTGCATAAAATATAACTTCAAGAGACAGGAAATTTTGGATGCTGCATTCCTGAGAAGCTCTATAAAATTTATTCGAAGGACTTTTTTTAAAGTCTCTTTAAAGATAAATGCAAATTATAGACATATTTGGAGCCTAAAAGTGTATGTTGAATAAGGAAATTACCAGAGGATGAAACTTACAAGTGCATGAATGTCTTTCACAGGTTTTAATATATTTACTCTTCAGTGAACTCTAAGATATCCAAAGCCATAGTCTCCATTGTTTTTCAGATAATAAGCAGTGTCTCAGCACCCATCCATATACTCAACTAACGTGAGCAAATCTAGGGAATTCTTACATACAGAAAGGATGGAAATGTTTAGGTGTCAACTTCTGCATGAAAGGGACACAGAAGGTAAGTTACATTATATTGTGATGACAAATTTCAATAATGTGCAAAAAAACAAAAAATAACAATCAACACTTATTAAGCACCTCCTCTGCACTTGGGTGATTGCGGTGCCAGACATATTACATGCATTCATTATCTCATTTCATCATCACAAAATCCTTTGAGATATTCCCATTTTATAGACTTAGGAAGAGGAAGACATTTGTCAGAGGTCAGACCAAGTACAAGTGACTTTCCAGCTCTAAACTCCTTTACTGATGCCCCCTGCCTTTTCCCTGGTCCTTCCCTTCTCAATTAGTTCAGAGAACTGAGTTCTACCTTCTATTTCTTCCCCTGCACTGAAGAAAAATTTTAAAAAAAGGCTTCTTTTTTTTTAATTTTGAGAAGTTGGAATCAAAAATCCAGTCAAATCTTATCTAGAGAAATAGCTATCAGGGCCTTGTGGCAAGAAAGTCAGATAAAAGAATATGTTTTCACTACTTTGGTGTTTGAAGACTTAAACTATATAATTCTTGTTTTGGTCTTCATCTTTTTAACCTATTATGTTGCACTGTGAAGCTGCAAATACTACCCAGGAAATTTTTGTAAAGCAACTCTTTCAACAGACTAATTTATATGGAATACAGTAAATTATAGTTATACTTCTTTAATTAATATAATTAGTTAATTAATTAATGCCCCTGGCAAGTAAGGTTTTTTTTTTAACCAGAGAGCTCCTTAGCCCACAAAGGAAAGGAAAAAGTAATGATCTTCCACCATTCTCTGAACTTCAGGACAGTTGGAAAAGCACTTTCTGAAGACCATGTCCTCTGTGAGGTCACAAAGAAAATTAGGCTGTCAAGAAACCTCAGGGCAATCTGTATACGTGAATCCAATGAACTAATTAGGAGATACATCCATTGTTTTGGTTGTTAGGTGCTGTGGATTCAGGTCTGACTCATTGCAATCCTCATAGGGTTTTCAGTGGCTGATTATTTAAGGATTGTTTTGGGAATGCATTGCCACATCCTTCTCCCACTTTGGCGGTGCTGGGGATCAAACACTGGTCCGTAAAGAGTGTGAAGCAGCACTCTACCAACTGAGCTAAACCCCAGCCCAGATTCATTGTTATATGGAAGAAAATCAGACTGGTCATCTCTTGCTCAATTCCAACCAAACCTCCACCAATGACTAGATTTGTGTTTAATCTCACTAGTTGCTAAGGCTTTTGACCTCCTTTCCCAGATCCCAAAGCAAGAAAATGAGGAAAAGAAGAGATCCACCTCCAAAGACCTCACCCCTAGATGAAGGGTCTTTTCCCTCCCACATCACCCCATGTATCTATTACTATTACTCGCTGTTTGGACTTCACTACCACACACTCCCTCAGCTTTAAAGCACTCAACAAGTTTTCTGCCCTTGTGAGAACATCAAGACAAAAATTGATTCAGTGACAAGAACAGTGTCTTCCAAACTGAATGAATTCAACCTAGCTCATTAAATCAGGCTCTACACAGATTTCACCTCCTGCTTTTTGGTTCACATGCTGGTGTTGCCCAGACCTGGCTCCTGGCTCCCAACTTCACCATGTTGGAACAATGATGGAATTTTTCTTTCCACTTGAACCTCTTTTAAGCCGTCTCCACTTTCCCTTCATCTTGAAGACTGGAATTCTCTTCTTCCAAAGTTATCCAGATCTCATAGCTACCACTAAATCTCTTCTGGGCATCAATGAATGAGTGATTCTCCCAGGTTCTCTTTCTCCTAGCACATGGACCAAAGTCATTTTCCTTCCCTTTCTCTGACCTCCTTTTTAACTTGTACCTTTCCTGACAATTATCCACTCATTCAGTCTTCCAATAAGTGTTAAACACATACCTAATATGGTCAGGCACTAAATTAAGGGCCAGACTACAAAGATAAATAAGATTCAGTCATTACCAAAAATGTTCATATTCCTAGGAGGGGCCCAACCCTCAGACCATTAGACAACATGGTGGAAGAGCAGGGACAGGTTAGCCCAGGGCAACCTCAGGACACAACCATCCCGCCCAGCTGGAGGCCTGTATCTTCCTCCTAACTCCTCAGATTCTGTGTGTTTTCAGGATTTAGTTTCATTATGTTTGGCCAGGTGCAGTGCCCCACAGCCCTAACCCCAGCAACTCAGGAGGCTGAGCAGGAGGACTGTGAAGTTTAAGACCAGAGGCAGCCTGCGTAATTTAGCAAGACCCTGTCTCAAAATAAGAAAATTTAAAATGGGCTATGGGAGCAGCCCAGTGATAGAGTACTTGCAGAACACACAGGAGGCCCTGGATTCAACTCTCAGACACTGCAAAAAAAAAAAAAAAAGTTTTTCCCCTTTCTATCAATTTCCTCCACAGAGCTTTTGAGGTGAACCTTTTCAATTCCCAATCTGAGTCACTGTCCCACTTGCCAGCCACACAGGCCAGCTCATCAACTTCCCCAAACAAGAACACCAGATTACTTAAAACCCACTGCAGTCTATGCTCTAATTTCCTTAATCCAGGTATGTTTGGAGGAAGGTAAGTTTTTCATGCAGCGTCCTTAAAATTACCTTTGCAATCAACCAACATTCACTTGATCCTTTTGCCTCAATTGTTAATCTTCATAAAGATGATGTTGTCGTCAGGCGCCTTCAAGTCAGATCTGACTCGTGGTGGCCCTCATTGGGTTTTCAATGGCTGATTGTTTCAGGATTGCTTTGGGGGTGGATCTCCACATCCTTCTCCCCTCCGTAAAGATGGGAGAAATACAATCCTCCATTCATCTCAATTCTCTCAGTCCTTATAATATTCCACAAACATCCTCCATGACTGGCCTTTCTTTTACCTATTCTGGTTTTGAATTACGTTAGCTAACTTTAGAAGAATCATCTTTAGCAAATCGGCCCTGAAAGTAATTGAGGCAGAAGATACATGCAGTCCTTCAGCAATTGTTTTAGCTATGCTGTCAGTTTGAAATGAACAGCCTAATAAGGGGTCAGATACATCAGTTTTAAAAGCCTATCTATCATATATTCAAAACCTTTAATCATTTGATAAGGCTCACTCTAAATTCAATGTCATTCTTTTTCTCATCACCAAAATACTATTGTTGTTCCTTTTCTAGAAACAAAACAAAAAAAAGATTAACTTGAATATGAAAGAAAGCTTACAAAAGGCAGGGGAGGAACAATGAATATGAACCAAGAGAATCCATTTCAAATCCTGTTCTACCACGTACTGCATGATTTGCGGCAACTTTAAGTGCTTCGAGCTTCAGCTCCTTGATCTGTGAGGTGGGGATCTTCGTCATCCCTGGCACACCTGGGTTCCCAGGAATGGGAGAGTCAATGACCGCCCTTGCCCCTGTGGGCTCAGCAGCACCTCAACCACCCCAGCGGCCCTACACTATTGGGGTTTTCTGCTGTGCTGACCTCTCCTGACCCTCTGCTCCATACCTGATGGCATTACGATGTTTCAGCCCTAGGATCTTCCATTTCCATTTCATCACCTGTCAAGAAAACATTTCATCCAGACTGGTAGCATCAACTCTCAGATGCCTCCAATCCCTCCTTTGAATTTCAGACCCTCATATGCAAATGTTTACATATATCTGTGGGGGGAGGGTGGCTCTCATACTTCTTGTTGTTAGGTGCTGTGGAGTCAGGTCTGACTCATAACAACTCTATGTACAACAGAATGAAACAATCCCTGATTCTGTGCCAGACATATAATCTTCTTTATGTCTAAGCCCATTGTTGCAGACACTGTGTCAATCCATCTAGTTGAAAGTCTTTGTGTTTTTGTTGTTGTTGTTGACTTACCACTCTCCCAAACATGATGTCTTTCTCCAGGGATTGATCTCTCCTGACTACATGTCCAAAATATGTAAGACGCAGTCTGGCTATTCTTGCTTCCAAGGAGCACTCTGGTTGCACTTCCGTTAGGACAGATCTGTTGGTTCTTTTGACAGTACATGGTATATTCAATATTCATCTCCAGTACCATAATTCAAATGCATCAATTCTCCTGTCTTCTTTATTAGCACATTTGTTGTTAGGTGCCATTGAGTAGGGTCCAACTCATACAGACCCTAAGTGTGGCAGAACAAAATACTCCCTGATATGGTGCCATGCCTGTCACTATGTCAGTGCCTCTTTGCTATCTGTAGAGTTTTCAATGGCTGATTGTTTTCAGATTGCTTTGGGAGTGTACTGCTACATTCTCTTCATTTTTTTGCGGTGGTGGGGATTGAACCCAGGGCCTCAGAGAGCACAGAGTAGCACTATACCAATGGAGCTAAACCCCAGCCCTCTTAGAACACTCAACAGGTCTAAATGAAAACCCAATTCTCTCCTAAATGGAATATTCCTCCCCCATTATCCTTCTCAGCTAATGATATCACCACTCACCTAGCTATGTGGGCCAGACTCCAAGGAATCATTTTTCACGCCCCCACATCTGCCCCTCAACCCCAACCATCAGCCCTGCCCTGCCTCCTAAACAGTCGTAAATATGCCTTTAGCCCTACATCTCCTTTGTGCCACCTTGGTCCAATTTACGGTCACATCTCCTAACCCTTCCCAGCCCACTCACTCCTGGGCTACAGAGGAGCACCCTACAACCTATGTAGTCCCATGGTGTCACTTCCCTACTTATGCCCTTTCAGAGCTCAGCATGGCTCTTTGGACCAAAAACAGCCCTGCACAGACTCGCCCCGGCTACCTTCCAGGTCACCTCTCATCATTTTCCTGCCCTATACTCCTTGCCTCCTTAATCTCCCTAGCCATGCTTTGCACATCAGTTCAAGTTCACTTCCTCAAGATGGTATTCTATGATCCATTAAACTACCTTATGCTATTCATTTAGACATCCCCACCTCACGGCAGGATTTTCGTTTGAGTTCTTTTGTGGCCTTTATCACATTTGCTCTTGCCTGACAATGTGGTTCTTTTCCTCAATGGCTAGAACGTAACTGAAGGAGAGCCTGCTAGAATGTGTGTTCCGGGAGGACAGGAAGTAATACCTAAGCATGTCCTGTTCATCCTTGAATTACCAAGGGTGAGTCCTGGTAGAATTTTAGAACATACCTACTGAACTATTAATGGAACTGCATATTAAATTATTAATTACTTCCTAGATGGGCACAAACCTAAATGGGTATTCTCCTAACAACAGATGTTGTTATTAGGTGCCGTCAAGTCATGTCTGACTCATAGAAACCCTCATAAGGTTTTTTTTTTTTTTTTTTTTTTTGGTGGTATTGGGGGTTGAACTCAGGGCCTCGAGCCTGCATGCTTTGCAAGTGCTGGACCACAGAGCTGTGCCCCCAGCCCATTTTTTTTTTTACTTTTTGAGACAGGGTCTCGCTAAATTACGCAGACTGCCTCTGGTCTCGAACTTGTGATCCTCCTGCTTCTGCCTCCAGAGACACTGGGATTACAGGTGTGTGCCACTGCACCCAGCTCTCCTCATAGGGTTTTCAATGACTGTGTGTTTCGGGATTGCCTTGGGAGTGGATTGCCATGTCCTTCTCCCATTTTTGTGGTGCTGGGAATTGAACCAGGGACCTTAGAAACTGCAGAATGGTGCTCTACCAACTGAGCTAAATTCCAGCTCCCTAACAAAAGATGTTGTTGTTGTTAGGTGCCGTCGAGTCAGTATTGACTCATAGCGACCCTCATAGGGTTTTCAATGGCTGACTGTTTCGGGATTGCCTTGGGAGTGGATTGCCAGGTCGTTCTCCCATTTTTGTGGTGCTGGGAATTGAACTTGGGACCTCAGAGACTATAGCGCAGCACTCTACCAACTGTGCTAAATCCTAGCCCAACAAAAGATAGTGAACACATAAAGAAAAACACGTTGGTAATGACAAGAGAAGCCAGGCGCCATGGCGTGCACTTGTAATCCCAGAGACTTGGGAGGCTGACGCAAGAGGATCTTGGGTTTGTGACCAGAGGCAGCCTATGCAATTTAGCAAGATCCACTCTCAAGATAAAAAATAAAATTGGGGGTACAACTCAGTGGTAGAATACTTGCTTGTAAAAAGCATGGACAATCCCCTGGGTTCAATGCCCAGTACTGCAAAAAATAATAATAATTAGTTACTCCTTTAAGTATGATTGAAGTGGGCTAGCAGTGGCTAAGAGCTCCAGATTCCCAGTAAGCTGCTAGGATCCATTTTTGGTTCTACCACTTACTAGTTTTGTGACACTGAGGATGTTGTCCCTGTTCCCAGCACTCCCTTGCCAAAACCAAGGCACTGGAACAGGAAACTTGGGCAGACAACAGTCAGCCCTACAGCAAGTAGCTAAACAAAGCCCAGGCTAAGTCCAAAACCCAGACAGCTACTTTTTTCAAATCGTGTTCTCAGTAAACATAAATTGAATGGAGAATATTATTTGAAAAATGGGCTGGGATTTAGCTCAGTTGGTAGAGTGCTGCACTGCAGTCTCTGAGGTACCGAGTTCGATTCTCAGCACAAAAATGGGAGAAGGATGTGGCAACCCACTCCGGAGGCAATCCCGAAACAATCAGCCATTGAAAACCCTATAAGGGTCACTATGAGTCGGAGAGGGCTGGGATTTAGCTCAGTTGGTAGAGCGCTGCGCTGCAGTCTCTGAGGTCCTGAGTTCAATTCCCAGCACCACAAAAATGGAAGAAGGGCCTGGCAATCCACTCCCAAGGCAATCCCGAGAAACAGTCAGCCACTGAAAACCCTATGAGGGTCGCTATGAGTCGGATACCAACTTGACAGCACCTAACAACAACAACAACAACAACAACAACAACAACAACAACATGAGTCGGAGAGGACTCGACGGCACACAACAACATTATTTGAAAAGAAGATAAGGAAAGGGATAGCCTACTGTGTTTCGCTAGGAATTAACATCCCTGACAATACCTCACTGAGGTCAACATCCACCCCCGCCCCATTTTCAACACAGGTGTCTCAGCAGACATGTGCTTCTTGGGAGCCCCTTGCCTTGCACTCAAGCTTCCTTGCAGCCCACGGTCCTGCGACCTGCACAAGCTGGCAATCAATGCTGCTGCTCTGAGTGAGTCACACCCAGGCCCCCACCCCTGGGCACACACAGTGAGCAAGGCGGGCGAGCCTCTCCCGCAAGCAATCAGCACGGGCCCTCAAGCATGAGATTTAATTGCTCGTTCATTATTTTAGCTCTCAGGGACTACAAGGAGGCATGGCAATTCCTAGCACACTATTCCAATAAGAACCCTGGGAGCCGTCAGATTAAAAAATAACAACAGAAACGAGAGAGGAGGCTGTCTTCAGTCGAATGGCTTCAGGTGCCCAGGACATGGCGCGAGGTCCCCCATCCAAATGCCCGGCAGCACCTGGCTGTTGGCTCTGCCCTTTTCAATTCTGTCTGAGCGGGGAGGGGAGTGCCGCAAAGCGCTGAGAATTTGAACTCACAGCCCCCGAGTGTGCCCGCGTCCCTTTTCTGCCTGATTGTGTACTTAAAGTGTCCATAAAGTCAATAACTTCCCATGGCTTCGCAGCAGAGCCAAAAGATTAAAAAGGAGACATTGTCCTTTTGAAGATGTGGAAAGTAATAAGTGAGCAGGCTGAATCCTCTTTGGGTTTAAAGGCTGTGCAGTTCTACTTTCAGGTGTCAAAATTGCCTTAAATCTTTAGCTCTGTTATACCCTGCTGCTACACAGATATAATAGAACCAGGCCGATTCCCTCCAACAATTTGGAGATCATTTTTTCTCTCTAAAAACTTGTTGAAATACACACACACACACACACACACACACACACACACACACACACACTAGCAGATGTTTTTCTTAACATTTTCTATTTTAAAATAATTTTTCAGATGCGTCTTAAGAGATCACGGTAGCCAAGCCGTATCACCCTTTTGAAAAACAATGTTCGCCATCTCTCAGGTTCTGAGCGTGAAGGTTACGCAGCTGGTTCTCCTCCCCCATTTTGTTTCCACCGTTGGAGCAGGTTTGACCTCTTCTTTCTAAAGGTAGAAAACTTCAACAAAGGCAGGAGGACTATTTAAAGTGATGAAAAAGATTCTGAATGAAGGATTATGCCTTTGATGAAGGCTGAAAGAAAGGCAGTGCTTCGGAAGCAGATAAAAGTCAATATCAACAATTCTTTACTTTAGGTGAAACCTTGAAGGTACACTTTCCCTCAGTGATCTTAAAAATAAAAAAATAAAAACACACCACCAGAGACCGTGGTTCTTGTGGTTCTCGGGTATTTGTACCTTCACAGGATGGAAGCTTACTGAATCCCAAAGGTCTCTGGGACGCTCAGGCTCTGTGACAGGCTGGGTGTCCTGTGGCCGCACCAGGAGAAAACATGAGGGACCAGGTGCCAATGGGCAGGTACAAAATTCCCGTTCCCCACCCTAAATTGTTGTTGTTGTTAGGTGCCATCTGCATAGGGTTTTCAACAGCTGATTGTTTCCAGGTTGCCTGGGGAGTGGGTTGCCAAATCCTTCTCCCATTTTTGCAGCTCTGGGAATTGAACTGCACTCAGAGACTGCAGAGCAGCGCTCTACCAACTGAGCTAAATCCCAGCCCCTCCCTACCCTAAAGAGAAGGAAAAATCTAGACAGGGACAAGCAGCCTTGGGAACGTGCTCTAGAGAAGAGATAGAATATCCTCTAGGAAGAGGCCATGAAATAACGGTGCATTTGCTCTTTCTCCCTCTACCCATCACCTTCCCTACTATCTCCACCCTCTCCGACCCACTTCACACACCCCAGTCATCTCCAGACTCTACTCTCCAGTGGAGCCAAATGGGCACACTGCCCCATAGCAGGTGGGAAAATGCCAAGTGCCTCAGGTGGTCACATCCAACTCATTTTTGCTTGTCAGCGAGGCCAGAGTGGTGTTTCACTGTGTGTCAGACTGAGAACTGCTGCTTACATAGGGACTAATTGTTCTGAAGAGCAACAGTCCCCTCATGCTTTGGTTAGGTGTTTCCAAACAGATATTCACTAAAAGATCACTGTAGGGATGAGGCACAGGTGGAAGGGGGAAGATAGGGGGCAGAATCCGAGGGACTGTGACCCTGAGAGCCTGGGTTTGAGCCTATCTGGCTCACCTCAAGTCCTGAGGCACACCAGGTACTAAAAGAAGGCCGAGGAGGCACGCCCATTCTGGCCTAGGGGTTGGAAGACAAGATGGCGCTCCCCCGGGATCTTCTGGGCATGGCCTCGGAGGGTTTCCCACCACTGCGACCCTTCCCATAAGTAGACAAGCACTGGACAATGCCACATAGAGAATGCGTAAGCAACTGTGTATAAGGCTGAGCCATTAAATAAAATTTGAGTTCGTTCCCTGAAACACTCCCAGAAAGGCTGTGTCTCCATCGCACTCACCACAGGTGGGGGTGTGGGGTTCCAACCCCAGGCTAAGGGGCCCCACAGATCACCATTGTTATTGTTGTTGTTAGGTGCCATGGAGTCAGTATCCGACTCATAGCGACCCTCATAGGGTTTTCAATGGCTGTTTCGGGATTGCCTTGGGAGTGGACTGCCAGGTCCTTCTCCCATTTTTGCTGTGCTGGGAATTGAACTCGGGACCTCAGAGATTGCAGCGCAGCGCTCTACCAACTGAGCTAAATCCCAGCCCACAGATCACCATATAACAAATCAAGTCTCTGAATCCTCCATTGGGAGGAGTTAGGCGTGCACTGGAAATGTCTAATTATGCTCCCGTCCTTCACACAGGGGTGCAGGTCTTCTCTATGTTCTGTTATTGTCATTGGGCTGTGCTGGGCTTTTGTTCAGAGGGCCCACCCTGGCTGCAATCATCTTATGAGCAGACCCAATCACCCTGCTGGTGTCCGAGTTGTCTGCGCTGCTTCAAAAGTCAGGCTCACCAGAGAGAGCAATTTCCTAATGGAAAGAATTTGTTATCAGTTTAAGCCACAAACCTGAATCTTTGAAACAGCATGACTCAGAGCTCACCACTCAGAGAATTAAGGTTTTGCATCCCCAGGTTCTAAGGAGGATTCCTTCCTCTCTTGAGGAGGAGAGAATTAAATTACTGGGGCCATCACGTTTGTCATTCATGCAGAATTGGCCAGCACCTACTGTGTGCAAGAGGTAATGGGCAACACAAAGGTTAAATTTGGGGAAAAAAAAGAAAAAGAAAGAAAGAAAGAAGGAAGGAAGGAAGGAAAGAAAGAAAGAAAGAAAACTCCTATCTTCAATGGGATTAGTAGTTTATACAGCTTAGAATAAGAAGTTAGAAAATGTTTTGAAAAATTTAAGTGCTTTATTTTACCAACGAGGAAATACGGCCCTGCACTATTTCATAATTCCCCTGATAAACAATAGAAGAAATTCTGAAACCCACATCTTCTGAGTGAAACAAGGCCTACTCCTTCCCAACCTGTTTTCTAGAAACAAAGAGGCTCCAGCATGCACCGATCCCAGAGGGCTCGTGGCTTGGAGAGCTGGTGTGTTGTCAGCCTAAGTACACCATGGCCAGCTCACACCTGGCAGTGCGCACGCACGTGTGGGTGCACACGCACTTATACGGTCATTGTAAGTGTTTGAAGCAAGAACTGGTATTCAGAAAGCTGGGTGCAGAGCGGTTGAGCAGCCTGTCCAAGGTTAAATAGGGCAAATTGTGAATTGAGGCCTCAAACGCTGGTCCATTCTCTGCCCTTCACATCAATCTCACTTCTCATTTCCTTTAGGTGCCCCTCCAAATCCAGATGTTGAAATCTTACCCTTCACCCTGTGTGATAGTGTTCAGAGGTGAGGCCTTTGGGAATTACTTATGCCACAAGGGCAGAGTCCTCACAGAGGCATTAATGCCTTTACCAGACAAGACAGACGAGAGATAAGTTTTTTTCTCTACATGTTGGGGGCTTACAGTAAAAAGATGACCATCTATAAACCAAGAAATCACTCTCATCAGAGCCTAGATCTTCTGGCTCCTAGGATCTTGAACTTCCCAGTGTCCAGAGTTGTGAGGTTGAATGTTCCCTGTTTAAGCCGCCCCGTCTATGGCATTCAGTCATAGCAGCTGAACTGACTCACATTCCCTTTGTTTCATCTCTGTGTATTTCTGGCCCCCTTGTTTGTATGGAGTAGTGGAATCATGGGATTGTGGAGATGGAAGCGGTCTCAGATCCCATCTAGTTCCCTGAGAGCTCTCATTTCACACGAAAGGGCACTGGCCACTGGCCACTGACTTGCGTGTGGTCACATCATGAGCACAGTGTAAGCTTGAGGGCACTCACAGAACAAGAGAGAAAGAAGGTGACACCCACCAGTGCCTACACTAGCCGATCCCTGGTTTGGGACAACATGGGCATCATCCCAATTTCCTCAAGCCTTCATAGCTAGTGGGCGTTAATAAGGACACATTATCAACAAAAACAAGAATGTTGTTGTTGTTGTTAGGTGCCATCAAGTCGTGTCTGACTCATAGCGACCCTTATGGTGTTTTCAATGGCTGATTGTTTCAGAATTGCCTTGGGAGTGGGTTGCCACATCCTTCTCCCATTTTTGTGGTGCTGGGAATTGAACTCGGGACCTCAGAGACTGCAGAGCGGCACTCTACCAACTGAGCTAAATCCCAGCCCCAAAAAACAAGAAGAGATCAATAAAATAAGCAAGCACATATATAAAACATACATCCGCATTTGTCCAAGGCAGCACCTCCCGTCTTCCCTAAATCTTTACTTAGTTCCCCCAGAGTTTCACTGGCTGTCCTCCTACTCCCTTGTTTATATACTGCACCCCAGATGTCACTTGAAAGTACTTCTCAATCTTGATACTCTCTGACAGCATTGCTGTCCCTGGGGAGACTTCTCCCTCCTGACTGTGCCTGTCTGAATCAGAGGTCCCTGGTCTTAAAGGAGCCCTGGCCACACAGTGCTCCATTCTTGGGAAGGATGTGTCCTTCCACCTCCAGGTACCACTTGTACATCAGGCACCAACACTATTTGCATCCTTGTATACCATAAAGAGGGCTGGGACTTAGCTCAGTTGGTAGAGCACTGCCCTGCAGTCTCTGAGGCCCCGAGTTCAATTCCCAGTACCGCAAAAATGGGAGACGGGCCTGGCAATCCACTCGCAAGGCAATCCCGAAACAGTCAGCCATTGAAAACCCTGTGAAGGTTGCTATGAGTCGGATACCGACTCGACGGCACATAACAACAACAACATACCATAAAGACTCATAAAATCAGCCCCTTAGACTCCAGCCTGAGAAAGTCCACTGAGCTACAATAAGGATCACTCATAGAGATAAACATGCTCCCCCTAACTCTTGACCCCAGTATTCCCAGGCATGGATAGGCTTCCTGTGTCATCTCACCAAGCCATGGATAGGTTTGAGGAAGCCAATGCCCAAGTTAGGCTCAAGCCAAAACCACCCCCTACCTATAGACCACTCAATCTAATGTAAACTTATCTTAAATTTTATAAATGATAAAACAGGAGTGAAAATGGAATTCAACAAAACTTTTTAAAGAACATCCTTGATATTTTCTCTCCGCTAGAGGTTGTGGGTGAAAGCGGATGTCATAGGGCAAGCAAAACTCAAACTAGTTTTCTTTAAAGGAAAAAGAAGTCATTTAATTGCACAATCAGAAGCATATTGTGAGCAGAAAATAACTCCCTGTTTATTGCATGTGTCAATTTATTTATGAACCTATAAGAGAAAGGTCGATATACCAAAAACCTAAGTTAAGTGTAATTACTGAAACTGAGCATAAAAATTGAGCTCCAGATTTCCTAGGAGCCAAGATAAACAGTAAAATAGATGAATTATATGGTTCTTCACTATTATCCACCTAACAGAGGAACATAGTACCTCATCTAATATCTGAAAGCCTAGCATCCCGGGGAGGAAATGAATTAATTGCATGGATGTCTAAATAAAGGAAATCCCCAAGGGAACAAGGTCTTTCAGGGGACTGTGTGGGTGGTCCCACTTCCTTCTCCACTGCACTTTCACATCACAGGCAGAAAGCAACTTCATCTGACTTCTAACCCATAGCATAAGAAAAAGCAACATTTCTTATGTACTAACTGCTTTGAGGCCCTTTGACAAAGACCCATTGCTCTGAATACTCCAAGTCCTGTCTTTGATGGGCCTCAGTGTCCCGGGTTGACTGTACAGATGGTGCAAAGTATCACACGCCATCCGTCAGAGCCTGAGTTACAGATGACCCTCGGTGCTCACTCTCCTCATCTTCCGCATCAGCTAGCTCCCCAGTATCTCCGAACACAGAAGGGAATTTTTTTAACCCCAGTCACCCTCAGCCCTCCTCCCCACGTCCCCAGAACCAGAGCACAAAAAGCTACTCCGAATATAGGTCCACAATGAAGAAAGCTGAGCAGTTCTTGAGTCCAGGGGACACCATAGCCCACGTATGCCAACCCCAGATGCCGAGGGCCAGCCTTCAAGACAAGATCTTGTGTCCAAAGCAGGTTTCCATCACACAATACATGCCCAGGGCTATGGAGAAAGAAGAGGATCGGCCCTCAGTGTTAAGGAGCCTCCACAAGA
>VMDO01019193.1:0-40227 GCA_007922755.1 Pedetes capensis | reverse complement strand
GTTGATTTTGTAGCCTGCAACTTTGCTGAAGTAATTAATTAGGTCCAGAAGTTTTTTGATTGAGGTTTTGGGGTCTTTCAAGTATAAAATCATATCATCTGCAAATAATGATAATTTGACCTCTTCCTTGCCAATCTGTATCCCTTTGATTTCTTTCTCTTGTCTGATTGCCCTGGCCAGGACTTCTATTACTATGTTGTATCTTTAACACCTAGCTTAGTGCTTAGCACTTACTAGTAGTTTAGTCAGATCTCAGAAGCTAAGCAGGGTTGGGTCTGGTCAGTACTTGGATAGGAGAATGCCTGGGAATACTGAGGGCTGTAAGCTTGGGAGAAGGGCCCTGCAGCCCACTCCCAAAAACCAATCAGCCATTAAAAACCCTATGAATAGCAGAGAAGCACTGACAATTGTGTCAGTCATGGCACAGTGTCAGGTAGTGTTTCATTCTGTTGTACATTGGGTCGCTATGAGTCAGACCCTACTTGACGGCACCTAACAACAACAGCAAGTAAATATTTGTTGAGTGATTAAATGAATGAGTGAAATAATGCTAACCAGATGATTTGACCATATAAAGGATATTTATCACCAAATCATCATGGTCATCATCAAAGTTAACATTCACTGAGTTGTCACTGTGTTCTAAGCACTAAACCCTTTGTGTAACTATCCCATTTACTCCTCTCTCACATCCTTTCATCCACATACCATCACAATCACCATTCAGAGATGAGGAAACCCAGGCTCTCCAAAATCAAGAATTAGTGTGTGGTAGAGCTAGCATGGGACCAGGAGTCTGGTTCAGAGATGCATCTTGACTACTGACCCTCTTTAAGCCTTCTCTCACTGATAGTTTCAAGTGTCATCTTCCCAGGAAGCCTGCTTGCTTTCTAGGGAACTACCCAGCTTCTAAACTCAAATGATGGAAATTACTTCCCAATGCCTATAAATAAGCTGTGCTTGTTATTCAGAATGGAAAGTCTTGAAATCATAAAACTGTCTATTTCACAAAAAGAGTTCTTTGCTCATTAAGGGTAAAGAACAGAAACCAGGCTAATTCTGAGTTTTTAATAAATTAAGAGCTTGTGAAGAAAAGTAATATCCTGGGCACTATTACTTTTTATCTTGTCAACATATCCTAACTTTATACACAAATGAGGTTTTTACACTAAGGCCCTACTCCAGTTCAGCAGAGAAAGAGATACTCTAATTTCTGTTTTTAACATTATTTTATTATCTTTAAAAATAGCTTAAACTGTTTTTATTAATGAAGTAAGGCTAAGTCTTGGTTTTAATTATTTCCAAAAGTTGAAGATTGATTATAATCGCCCAAGGCCTTTCCTGCTTTAGGCACTTAGCCATCTGCTTTTCTTTTTGTCATACTTCCAGGGCTTACAGACTGACCATCCGCCAACAGGTCTAAAAAAAGTTTTTAATTAAACGCTTTGCATTGGGCATACACTCTCAAATTAGCCACAGTTCCCTCACAGTCCACCTGTGCCTTCTTGTTAAGTGTGTATTACCTGCCTGAGCTGAAGCCACCTCAGTTTGCCCTGCTTCCTCAGCCCCTCCCTTCCACCCTTCTGAAAAAAGACATTAAAATGGTACCAGTTTTATGCTTGGTTCCTCATAAACCTCATTAGTCTGCATCACATACACTGATTTATTATAGTCGTGAAGTTTTGGTGCCTATGTTTATGACCATTAATGAAACCGTTTTTCAGAGAGCCAAACAAGTGTTTAGTTAGATGGCTTTATAAAATTGCATAGAAAATAAAGATTGGCTACCCAAAGAATCTCATGTGATGTCCTCCTGACCCTTTGATTAGAGGGCACAATGAGGCCTCAGGACACTCATTTTCTGAGACCCTGCTCTAAGTGTGGACAGCTCTAGTGAGCCTTCTTCTGTGGAGATGGAATGATAATTTCACATATGGTAAGATTGGAAATTACATAGAGATCTACTGTGTACCATGATATCCATCACTCTTTAGGTCTCAAGTTCAATGTGATTTCTTTGACCCCAAAGACCAGATAGATACCAACTCAGGTCAAACATACATATTTTTGGCCTTTTCCTTCATAGCTCTTATCACAGCCACTAATCATAAAGTTATTTATTAATTACTTGCTTTAACACCCATTTCCGCCATGGAACTAACCTCCTTGGAAGAAATGGCAGTCTACCTCTGCCAGGGTAGGTACCCAGTCACTACTAAAAGAATGGACAAATGAAGGACTCAATAACCGTGTATGGACTTTGTATGCTAGTAAATGCTATTCAAAATGGAAGTATTAACAGAGTATTTTCTGATCACATACTACCAACTAGGCCCTACATTTAGCATAAAACATGTACTGTTTCATATAATTTAACAACAAATACCACAACTTAAGTACCATTATTATTCCAATCTTATGGGTGAAAAGGGGCTGGGATTTAGCTCAGTTGGTAGAGCGCTGCGCTGCAGTCTCTGAGGTCCCGAGTTCAATTCCCAGCACTGCAAAAATGGGAGAAGGGCCTGGCCCAAGGCAATCCCGAAACAATCAGCCATTGAAAACCCTATGAGGGTCGCTATGAGTCGGATACCGACTCAATGGCACCTAACAACAACAACATGGGTGAAAAGAGTATGGCTTAGAAAGGTTAAGTACCTTATCTAAAATAATATTGCACAGTAGGTCTGCCTTTTTCATATTTTTACATTCTTTATTGCAGTGTAATACACTAAAATAAAAATTAATCCAATTCAAAATCCAAACATTGGTGCCAGCTTTAATTCTGGTTCGACAGTTAGATAATAGATGAGGCATTGAGCATGACCCCTCAGTGATTAGAGATGAAAATTCATCAGGTCTTCCTGGTTAAGCTTTGAAAACCCTACAAACTTAAATGACTATAATAATTAGAACATTGTAACTTGAGACAAGAATGAAGGTTTATTTTTCTAAAAGACAATTAGAGAGCAGACCCTCAGGTTTTACAATCTAACTACAAAGGCATGTACCCCTCAGTAAAATAGCAAAATAATTAATGGTAACATCTCTGACCTACACCAAGTTCATTTTCCATGAACTCAAGAAAATGAAATGCCTACAGCATAACTTTAATCTAATCTTTATTTTTAACCTTATTTTATGCATATTGATATCAGCTTTTAAAAGAGCTCCTTTTAGAATTCAAAAGGCATGCATTTCTGCTTGTGTTTTTCTTTTATTAAGATTTTTGTCATTATAGAAATTTTCTCCATTCTACTTTTTATTTTAGAAGCCAGAAATCTAAATTACTTTTCCTTGTAGGTTTTAGTTAGGATCCTGTTCTAATAAATACATAGCATAATCCGTGTTTATGGTTATGATCATGACAATATGATTATAAATAGAATTATTAAAGTGAAATGGGCTTGAAGAATTGATGTGTTAATTGTAATTAGAAGCTTAAAGATATCTAAGGGATCCTAAATAGAGTATTTATATACTTTATGGGAAAAACTATCAAAATTCATAAACTCTTAAAAATAGATTTAAACTTAAATGCACAATAGTGTGTTAATCTAATGAAATCCTATAGTAGATTCTCTTATAAAATGCAGAATAATGTTTAATTTTTTGCAATTTAAGGGATTATAGCATATCAGTTTGCAGTATATCTTTAATAGTCTCTGGCTATCCACTGCTAAGCAAGAGGTTCTTTTTAAAAAATTCAAGGTATTTTGGAATTATCAGTAACAACAAACAGTATGTTCATTTTGTTGAAATTATTAGTGGGAATTGTGTTAGTGTAATTGCCAAAATTATAGTGTCCATAATTTTTGTGAGATTTAACCATTCTCTACTATGTGCTACACTGAGATCAGCAGATGAGTACATATACCATCCAAGAAATAGTCTTTCCACTCAAAATAAGTTGATTGGGAAGAACCTGTAATAGATAAAGTACACTGTCTGCATGCATGGAAATGGTATAGTGAAATTTCTTTGTACAATTAATATATCCTAATAAAAAATTAGGGCTGGGATTTAGCTCAGTTGGTAGAGCACTGTGCTGCAGTCTCTGAGGTCCCGAGTTCAATTCCCAGCATCGCAAAAATGAGAGAAGGGCCTGGCAATCCACTCCCAAGGCAATCCCAGAACAGCCACTGAAAACCCTATGAGGGTCACTATGAGTCAGATACCGACTCATGGCTCCTAACAACAACAACAACAATAAAAAATTAAAGGTCAAAGGCTGAAAGTAGCAAAAGAAAAGAATATGAAAAAAAAAAGGAAATTAGCCTTGTAAAATAATTGAACAGAAAGGTCCAGAGCTGAATAGATCCCAGGACCAGAAACAGCTCCGATGCAGGTACAGAACTCCCCCATAAGCCTACACTGTAGCCCAAACAGCCTTTCAGTACACTCAGTAGTGATTGCTTTCCAGAAAAAATTCACATTCAAGAATAAAATAAACAGTGTGGAATTTGTTATACCCGATCATTCAAAATACAAATGATATTGATAATAGATTTGCCAAATGGCTTGGAATTTGAGTATCATTGCTTTCTGTTCCCATACCTGAGAAACCAATAATATTTTGTTGATTCAAATGGACGTTTATAAATGGGTAGGAAGAAATGCAGATGGGTACATAGAGAAGTCCATTTGGTAGCAGTAGGAAGTTTCATATGTAACCACAGTAGGCATCTAACTGTGGTGCTGTAGCACCGCCACTGACAGCCTCTCTGTTCAGGCAAACTGCTGGCCTTCTCCTTTAACTCCCACAGCCTGGAGCTGTCGAGTCTTGTCCACTCTTCCTCCCTAATTCACACTTAAAACCCCCAACTGGACTTTTCTCAAAATGAAATTCCAATCCTAGTTAGAAATATTTTAGTCATTTCACCCAATTTTCCATCTGATTCATTAAACAATTCATTCCTTTTGCTCTACATGGATCTCTTATTATATGCCCACTCTGGGTCAAGCACTGGCCTAGAATTGACAGTTCAGGGTGTAACCAACAGGCCACTGAGTTTGTATCCACCGGAGCACACAATAATTAGGGAAATGCCACAAAGACCTGTAGAAGTGCAGTTCCCACAAGTTCTGTGAGGGAAAGCTGATGGGAGAAATTACGATGGGGGAACTTGCCCTAATGAGGAAGATGCAGAAGGATTTGTCTGAGGAAGTGATAACTGTACTGAGATAGAAAGGCCAGGAGAGAAAGGAAGTGCCTCTTTCCCATAGGTCACAGCATGGATAGATGCTCTGGCAGGCAGAAAGAGCTGAGGCACGCAGTCTAGTTGTTTTTGTTGTTAGGTGCCATCAAGTCGGTGTGTGGCTCATAGCAACCCTATGTACAATGGGTGAACCACTATTGTCATGCTTCTCTGCTATTCATACAGTTTTCAATGGCTCATTGTTTTGGAGGAGTGGGTTGCTGGGTCCTTCTCCCAAGCCTACAGCAGCCCCTGGTGTTCCCAGGTGGTCTCCCATCCAAGTGCTAACCAGGCCCCACCCTGCTTAGCCTCCAAGATCTGATGGGATGGGAAGCCACAGTGGTACGGCTACAGGCAAATTCAGAATAGCCTCTTCACATTTCCAGGGTTTAAGTATGACCCTAGCCTCTCCACTGGGCTGGGATTTAGCTCAGTTGGTAGAGCACTGCTCTGTAATCTCTGAGGTCCCGAGTTTGATTCCCAGCACCACAAAAACGGGAGAAGAGCATGGCAAGCCACTCTGGGGGCAATTCCGAAACAATTAGCCATTGAAAACCCTGTAGGGGTTGCCATGAGTTGGACACGACTTGACAGCACCTAACAACAACAGCTTCTCCACCAGCTGACCTGGTCCTTCAGGACTCCCCAGCATGCCTCTCCTTCTCTGCTTCTATCCCTTACTCAGGTACTTTCTTCTGCCCAGCACCATACTTCTCTTATTCTTCAAATCATGCAGTTACTCAAGATCCCTTGACTATTTCTTCATTCCCACTGCTCTGTGAACGGTTTACTTGTCTGACCACCTCCAGACACCCCAAGGGCAAGTGATGTCTTGTCCATTTCGTGTCACCGACAACCTCTAGAAAATGCCTGAAAGAGTACACAATTTTAATATCTATTTAGTGGAGTTCAATGATTGTATTTAAATTATTGCCTTAAAGAGAAAATTATATATATAAAAACATATATATATATATGTATATATATATATGTAGGTCGTCTTTCATTTTTTTTGAAGAAAAATGTTTGCAGTAGTGGTTCTTAGATAATAACTATAAAAATTACTTGACCTTGTTAAAGTGTTGCAGGCCCTGCCTCACCTTGACAAAAGTATTCTATAAATCTTAAAGACCTGATGCACTGTTTGCCTTTTTAATATGTGCTGAAGAGGGAGGAGTGGTCACATCCTATGGCATCTGTCTCTACTTCTGGAACTACTATAACGTGGAATTTGTCATTAGGCCCATTAATGAACCATTATTATCTTCTTTTAACAAACAGATCAGTTCATCAACAGAGGAATAGGGAGTGTTCGCAATAATAAAAACCCAGATGTGTGTCACATCGCCTTTGGATCCAAAGTTCTTGGACCACCTCCACTCTCTGGCAGAAGGAATAACATGAGGCTATCCAGTGAGGTAGGAGGAAGCTTCAAAGAGCTTATCCAAGCATGGGTGGCCTGGAAAGGGATGGGACAAGGGGATGGGGAAAGAAGGAGAGAAGAGAGGGCAGGGGGAAAGAAAAGAGGGCAGGGAGAGAGAGAGAAAAATGGAGAGGGAGGGAGGGAGACAGAAAGTCTGATTAACTACATACCGAAAGTAGAAGTTTTGAATAAATTTGGAACAGAAATTTTGGATCTTAAAAAACTTCAAAACTTTTCCTTTCGTCAGGTCAACATAATTAACATTTTTGAGTATTCCTTTCATTAAATATACTCATAAAACTTATAGGCAAATATATATGAACATATTTTGCTGTCTCCTTCAAAAAAAGAGTTGGATCAGGACCAGACACCATACAATGAACAGATTCTCAAATGTTCTTCCTCTTCTTTTTAATTTCCTTTGAATTTCTGACATATAACGATTCTTAATTCAGCTCCTACCTATGGAAGATGGAGTACAGCAAATAAGTGTATTTTAATTTATGTGTCTAGGAGACTTGTTTGTCTTCTATTTTACCTCCCATTATGTTTCTCCTTAGAGTTCTCAATTTCTATAGTAACTTTTCTTTTCATTACTTTTTAGCCTTGTTTCCTCCAGTTTTTTCTCACTTTTTACTTATCCAAATTTTTTTCCTATATAGATTCTAAAGGAAATAAAAGTAACTGCTACACTTTTTCATGTGCAGATTAATTCCTTTTCCTTATAGACAATAAGATCCATCGGGTCCAAAAATAGCCGATCGTGCCAACAGCCCACAGTAGAGAAATGTGTTAACAGTGCAGGAATGTCAGCCTTGCTGATACCTGAGTCTGAGGAGCAAAGAGATAAAGAAAATATTCACCAGATAAAGCAGACTGTACCTATTCATGGTAAGAAAGAATCATGCACAAAGACTGATAGCTAGAGAAAACAGTGAGAAATGGTATTGTTAAAATAAATCAGAAGTTATATTCATGACGAGAACTTAAGTCCAGAGAATTACCATTTAATAATGAAAAAAGTGGTGGATATTGAAATATGTTTAAATTTTTTATACATACATTATTTTCTAGAGCCTATCATTCTATTTACTCCATTATTTTAAATTGCTGTAGCATCCTGTGTTTTTGCTTTAGGATAATGATGCAGAAATAAAACAGCATCCCATTATCTCTACATTTTGGAAACTCCATGTGCATTTTAAGTTTTCTTATCTTAATTTCGTTTTCGATTCATAAAATACTCTTCACTCTCTCTTACTGATAGAAAAATAACCCTGTAAGAAAAAAACCTATAATATGTCTCATTTTATAGATTGAAAGTTCAAGTCTAATGGAGGGGCAATGTGATTTGCAGTTTGTAATCATTAGAAACAACTAAGACCAGAACCCAAGACTTTTAACTCTCAATTTTTCCCTCCCTGATCTGACTTTAGTAAGGATTGAAATGGCGGATGTTTGAATTCATTTTTCTTAATTTAAAAATTAATGATCATTATTACAGACTGTGCCTGCAGCTGTAGCCTGTGGCATCTGATCCCGTCAGATATCGGAAGCTAAGCAGGGTTGGGCCTGGTTAGTACCTGTATGGGAGACCACCTGGGAACACTAGAAGCTGTAGGCTTGGGAGAAGGACCTGGCAACCCCCTCCCAAAATCAATCTGCCATTGAAAACCCTATGAACAACAGAGAAGCATTGACAATAGTGTTTCCCCTGTTGTACAGAGGGTCACTATGAGTTGGATACCGACTCGACGGCACCTAACAACAACAACAACATTACAGACAGTATCCCCCATGGAATATAAAACTGACATAAAGAAATGAATGACATAGATAATCCAGTCCCAGCTCTACCAATGACTATCTGTGAGGTCTTGATTAGCTTTCTTACAGCCTCACAGCCTCAGTTTTCTCATCTTTAAAATGGGGATAACATTACTCCTAACACTGGTGGTATAGCTGCCTCAAAGTGGCATTGTGAAGATTCAATGAGAAAAATCTATTGTTCCAAGAAATGAAGGACTTAGCAAATACTAAATGCTGCTATGGTAATTATTAATTGAATTATTTGTGCTACTAGGGGTTGAACCCAGGGCCTCACACTTGCATGCTTTCCAAGTGCTATACCACTGAGCTGCACGCTCAGCCCACTTTTTTACTTCTTGAGATAGGTCTCGCTCAATTATGCAGACTACCTCTGGTCTCGAATTTGGGATCCTCCTGCCTCTGCTTCCTGAGTCGCTAGGATTACAGGTATGCAATGCTGCACCTGGCTTTTGAGAATTGAATTATAATTAAGAATTCTTCTGCCAGGTTGACCACAGTTCTCCAGAGTATTTTTGGGAAACTACTCTCTAAGGTCTTATGAAAGTATACTCAGCTACATATCCTCTTTTAAAAAATAGTTTTTCCCTATTAGCTACCAACATCCCTTTTAAATAATTTTTAATCTACCGTATTGCATGGTTAGCATCAAATTGCTTGTCGCTTTCTATAAACGCTATATTACATGAATAAAGTTTACCAGTAACTTTGAAATCCTGAAATGATCCTAATATTAGAATACAAATAAACACCTGGTTTTTGTTGTTGTTTTGTGTTTGTTTTATTTTGTTTTTGTTCTTTGTTTTTTGCGGTGCTCAGGGACTGAACCCAGGACCTCGTGCCTACTTTGCAAATACTCTACTACTAAACTGGACTCCCATCCTCTTTTTATATTTTTTATCTTGAGACAAGGTCTCGCTAAGTTACGCAGGCTGCCTCTAGCCTTGAATTTGTGATCCTCCAGCCTCCCCCTCCTGAGTCAATGGGATTATAGGCATGCACCCCCATGCCTGGCACATAAACACCTATTTTCTATAAAGGATGGGTTGTGTTTTTGATGTAGTCTCACATTATGTCAAAATGATACACGAATATTCTAATTATAGTGATAATTATATTTACTGCATTATTTCAAGCAATATAGTACTTTCTGTTCTGGCTTTTGTTCTTTGACATGAAAATGTACCAGCCAGTCTACCTATTATGCATCCACATCCCCCTCAAGAACCATCAGCAGATAAGAGTAATAACAGAAGAAGATTCCGGTTCAAAAGCACCAGCAAAGAAAGGACAGAGACACCCAGCGGTATGGCACTATTTCAATACTATCTTGGATCTGTATATTATTCAGGGCAATGGAATAACTCTGCACATTGTAAATTTTAAAAGATTGTGAGCCAATTCATTTAAAATATAAATGTCTGTTCTACAGGGATTATGGAAATCAAATTTTCTGCAAAAGAATTGCTCTAGAGCCTGAACAGAGATTTACTGGATGAAATAGACAGTAACATAGAAATAAAGGACTTCCTACTTTTACTCTCAAAGACTGAATAAAGCTTAAATTATTGTTTTTTTAAAATGGCCCAAATGTGATAGAGGAAGTTCCTGCCTGCAGACTTCACTAAAATTGAACTTTATTATGATTTTTCAGATTTCATTTCCGTCTTTTCTTTTTAAATTGGGCTCCTTTCGGAATTCTTGTTACAGGCATGTGTCTCCCTTTGGATTCTTTGCCATAGGATATAATGTAGGTGATTTAAACTCTTCAAACAGTTAAGCATTAGATAAATGTAGGTGACTATTATAATTATTCCTTTAAATACTAGATTTCAGGCATGTTTGTGTAGATTTGTATATGCATAGATCATTCTATCCTGAATCTAGCCCAAGGGTATCATGTATACATCTGTTAGCACAATTTCTCAAAAATGTAAGATTCCTAGGTTGGCTGAAATTCAGCATGCTGAGTTCTATGTTATTTTTATAAAGGAGTAGAGAGAAAACCTAATTCTGCAATAATGCCTACACCCAATTTTTGAAGGAGATGAAGGAAAGAGGTCAGCTTAAAAGAGTCATGTTTAATAAGAATTATAAGTTTAAAAAACCTCCATCTTATGTGGAATCCAAGGGGAAAAATATAAGACCTTTAAAAATTAGACAGGTTATGGAATTCTTTTATCACATATTGTAAAACTTAAATCTAAAATGTCCCTGTGTAGATATCAAAGAATTTTAAGATGAGTTTCTACAAAAATGCAGCTGAATTCATCTTAAATCATTCTGCTGAGAAAAGAAAACTGCATAGAAACTATGTTGTTACCTCTCATTGCCTTTTAAATAATAAATGAAAAGTATACCAAATTAATACTCTCCTTTAAAATTACCTTTAATAAATATCAGAAGAAATAACAGAGTGGAACATTTTTATTCCAATAAAGGCAGTTCTTCAGGAAATAAAAGGAAGGAAGATGAAGGACCAACCAACCTCACCACTGTAGCCCAAGAGAGAACAGAGACGTTGAACCCCAGCACTCCAGTCCCCCAGTCTCCTGACCAAGCAGGTTGGCATCTTTACTATTAATAAAATATAATTATGCCAAGTATTTCAAACCCCATCACTCTGAAAAGTTGTGATGCAGCCATTTGCTGAAATTTATCATCTTTTGTAAATCTTTTCTAACCTAAATTTTATGTCAAACTTCAATGGATGAAAGAGTATTTTGATGTTCGAGTTTTAATACCCCAGTTGTCCCATTCAGAGTGAAAGTTTAAAACTTTGAAGTCTTCCCCTGACACTGTCGCCTCCCCAAAGACCATCTCTTGTTGCATTTCTTCATCCTTTTTATAAATGGAGGTGGTTGGAACCAGAACACGGAGCCCATCAACATATCTTGCCTAGCAGGTGTGTGCTACTTTTACAAAGGCAAATTGTTTTTGAGCAAGGGAAAAAGGAAAATAAATGAAAATTGTTTGTAGTTTGTCAGTCTTATTTATTGCAATGTTGAAACCTTCATTAAAATGTTAGGAGCAATTAGTGTCTGTAGCATAAATCTGACTATGTAGAAAAACTAATTAGATGTTTAGGTGATCATTCTTGCATTTATCTTGTTTGCTGCAATATTGTGATTACACAGTAATTTACATATTTTCCTAAGAAAACACACCAAATTATTCATTACAATTGATATGGAAATACTTGTGGTAAAAATACAAATTCCAGAAAAGCATGTGGTAGTGAGATAATGAAAGTTACTTTGGTGTAAAACACTCCTTTTACTTTGACTTTCAGACAGCTTATAATATGTCTGGCAAATAGGTCATAAAAGTTATTTAATTGCATAGTGAAGATGCCCAGTATCTTTTCCTCCAATTTCCTTCACATGTCCATGTATATTTTACACAACACATCAGTTCTTAAAGCCTTTTTCAGCATTTCTATAGCACCTACTGTGTTTACAAAACATCTACTATGTACTCAGCACCACACAAAAGGGTTCACTGTCCCCAACAGGAGTATAATGGGAACTGGAAGGAACAGGGACTAGGGAGCCAGAAGCTGTTACTGCCTGCCAGCACAGCTCAGGATCCAACCAGAGACCTGACAGAGCTAGCCAACCAGAAGGGACAGCTAAGTTTGAAAGACCCAGTCAACAGAGCCACTGGGCAAAGACCCCGGGCTACTCAGTCTGGGGCTGCCAACACAGTCCCAGACACCCTGTATGCCAACAGCCAGCCCACACATGTGGGTTCCCGGGCTCTCTCTGGGAATACCGTCTGCATTCAGAGGTCCTTATTCTCCCCTTCTTACTTTCCTTTTTCCTCACTTTCATTGTTAAAAGTTGTTTTCCCTACTGTTCTTAATAAAATCTTTCACTTTTCTGTACTTTGTGTGGCTCCCCATATCACTCTTTATCTGTGGAGCCAAGAACTTCCTCAGAAATAAGGACAACTCCCCTGGTGCAATTAGGCAACAGGAGAGCCCCATGAACTTGCTTACTTCCCATGCCCAAAGCTATACGAACCCAACACCATCTATATTCTTTGGGAAGGCGGTCAGATGAGGTAGACGCAGCCTGCTACAGGCCATATACCTACCTACTCTGTCCTTGAAAATACGAGTCTTATACCCCTAATAGATTTTCTCTAAAACGTGTACATCTGTCACCTTTTTACAAGCACATTACTGTTAGACAATGATAGCCTTAGGTTAAGAAGCAGATGAGTACAAGGGTGAAATAGTTTACATTTCTGCCGTGCAGTATTATTTTTATTAAAGTTTTGTTGTTTGTTTTTTGCTTTTGCAATGTAGGCTTTAGAGCTGGCAAATCTTAGGTCTCTCATGGTTACTTTTACTGGAATCCTAACTTTAATAGGATTCAAGAATCAGGTATAAATTACCACATTCACATTGTGATTCCATAGAACAGATGTTTGCAGGATTTTTACCATTGAAATAATGCACTAAAAAAAGTACATTTCAAGAAAAACAGACTGAGAAAATGTTCAGCTTATACTTGCTATCATTCTAAAAAAGAAAGTAAGCAGGCTTTAAATGATATTTATTATAAAGGTTTCTTCTCCTTGTATGTTATCTGAATCATAGAGTTATGAAACCAATCTTAATATAGTTTAAAAGATTAAAGCTTTTAAAATGTTTAATGAAAAATAACTCTCAGGCAAAATATACAGTATTTTTTAAAGACAACAACATGAAAAAAGATTATTAGGTCAAAACATTCTCTCCTAAAATTAAGCATCACGGTGTATTGCACCAAGCAGAATTAACCACTCAGATTAATATTTCTGTGGATTTAGTGTTACTCAAAATGTCTACTCCATTTAGCCTGTGAATTTCCCTGTATCATTCAACAAAATGGAGAAACAGACTATTAACATTCCACGGTTTCTTCTGTTCCATCATCTGCAGTCCAAACAATGACCACATATTTTGTTTAAAGAATTTGTTAAATACTGTACTCTGTACGCCTGCAATGAAAAGGAAATATTAGTAACTCAAACCTTCTTAAATTTTGAATATTTCCTCTCTCTGGAATGTCAAATTATGAAGTTGTACTATAAAGAACCTGCTGCAAGACAGGTGATAATTATTTCAGACTTACAAATTTCCTGGCCAGTGTTTCAACTCAAATGGAGACAAGGTGAAAATGAGTTGCCTGGAGCTAGAGGCACTGATGTATGGGTTAAATGTTTAGCAAGCCATAAGATGGTGCATAAAGTGCCTTCCTTGGCTTCTGCCTGATTTGGCAAATCTCTACTTCAACAACAAGAAATTTTAACCTAACTGCCTGCCCAAAATAACAATTTTATGGAACACTAACTTTTGTCATCTTTCCCAAATGTCAGATGAATGGGTATTTCCTGAAAATGATGATCACACTCCTCATTCAGCATCTGGCGGTCAGTCTGTGTGTCTGGCTGACGACTCGGGCATCACTTCACACCTGTGGCGAGAAGCTAGCAAGGACAGTGAACTTGACCAGACAGAGGAGACCCAGATGTTTCCAAAGGACATTTTCACTTTTTCATCTAGACCACGATCTGCACCTCATGGGAAGACTCAGACTATGTCCCCAGAAGCGTGCCCGTTTATTTTGGATCTGAAAGAGGATAACAGCGTGCCAAAGAGAGATATCCAGTTGGAGGATGATTTTTATGGAGGAGACAGCAGCGAAGAGGTACACTGCTCGATGAGTAGTCTTAGAGTAGTTGTTCTATTAGCTCCAGTAAGCACTGAAACTAGTTGAAATGAAAGAGGGGAAGTCACCTGCTATTTATAAAAATGCAGCAGATTGCTATATCAGTCAACAGTTGCATCCAATTGTTAGGGTGACTCTCAGTTGCTGCCTTCTCATAGTATTAATAGTCAATTTCATTTTTAATTATGGAAGCCACTTTTGGGTTTCATTACTTTTCATTCTAATATTTGTCTCACAGGATGAGAAATAATATACATCTTAGTTATATGATGGCAAGACTAGTAAAGCACTGAGAACGTGTTGTTCTAGATCTCTGGGGAAACCATGCTGCCGTTGCTAAGCACTCTGAATTGACAGTTTCCTGGCTTCCTTACTCCCCTGCCATCTTTTCACCTTAGACCTATTAGGACTCATTATTTTCCATATGGTCCCAGAATTTCAAGAGTTGTGCCAACTAAAGTTTAGATAATGAATCATGAATTAGTGCCGGGACGTGCCTTGCAGGAGGTTTTCTGTTTGGAATTATTTAGAATATAAATATGTGATAAATTAGTAAATTCATAAAAAGTTTTTTCTTAAGCTTATGGAAAATTAAACTGAATACAGTTTGGACATATTTGTTTAAAACCTAATACATTACAATACCTTTATCCCCCCATGAAATGAATTTATGTGTGAAATTTCTTTAGCTTTACTCTTAACAATGGCCTTACATATTTGCTGAAAAAATGATTTAAAAAGCAGAATATAGTGAAAGTTTAGTAAAAATGTACAAATAATTTAAAAAGAGATTATAGAATTAGAAAAATGACTTTATATATACTTACAAAAACTTTTTAGTAACTATAACTGAGTAAGAATCCCCTTTAGACTGTGGGATGTAGATTAAGTCCATAGCTCCTGCCCTCAGACCCAGCTGAGAACATGGTGGGAGTGTTTGCACAGTAATTACGGGGTTTTGCAACTTTTAATGAGTTTCTTCAGCAAAGTTCTGCAGGATTCTTTTTTCACAATATCCTTGCTTCTGAGTATGCTGAAACAATGAGTCATACTGAACATACACCTACTGCAAACCCCTTTATTCAAAAGCAGTGCATTTGATGCCAGCATTTTTTGTTTGTTTGTTTTTGTGGTACTTAAAGGCTGAACCCAGGGCCTCACACTTTCTTTGCACATGCTCTACGACTGTGCTTCTCCCTCAAACCATTTATTAATCTTTTGTTTTGAGTCCAGGACTTGCTGAGTTATGCAAGATGCCTCTGGCCTCAAACTCATGATCCTCCTGACTCAGCCTCCCAAGTCATTGGGATTAAAGGCATGCACCAGTGGGCCGGCACTGATGTCAGCTTTTTAAATGCTGCAGTTAGACACATTTGCCCTTTCACCCTTAAAAACAAGCTGTAAAAAAATGAAAAATGGACATTTGTCTTTAGCACCTAGTGCTTTCCCCACCCCAGCCATCAATGATTTTATGGTATAAATTGGCTAATATGACCAGCTCATTTCATACCATTTCGCTAGAGGGACAGGCTCATTCCTTCCCACGTGCACATAGCACTATCTTTCCTACCCAGCCAGAAGACTTACTCTACTAGCAGGTAGGATATGGTAGTTCTCAGGGAAAAAATGAGGCAAGTATTATGGGGAACTACCCTTCAAATGGGCTGGGATTTAGCTCAGTTGGTATAGCGCTGCGCTGCAGTCTCTGAGGTCCCCAGTTCAATTCCCAGCACCGCAAAAATGGGAGAAGGACCTGGCAATCCACTCCCAAGGCAGAAATAGTCAGCCATTGAAAACCCTATGAGGGTCACTATGAGTCGGACACCGACTCGACGGCACCTAACAACAACAACAACAACCCTTCAAATAACACCATGTGAAGAACTGAACTCTTCCACCTCTGTGAACAATAAGCCCTGAGAGGAAGCGATAGAGCTTCATGGGAAAATGAGTAATAACAGTTCTGAATGTTTTAACTGGGTTTCACTTTATGTGCTTTCTTTTGCTACTACCCACTTGGTGCCCTTCAGTGTTTACAATGCAGATATGTATTTACCACCAACTACGTGAAACTGAAAACAAACTGATAGTGAGTTACCCAAGCTCTTACTGGCATAGCAGCCTGCTCAACCCTGTGTCACGCCCATCAGTGTACCCAGTAGCAGACAGCTGGGGTTGATGGTGGGAACATCTCATTTCTAACTGCCCAGTTCACCTTCAGCCTCAGCCTGCTAAGAGCAGCCATGTGATCAGACCTTGGGGTTTGCTGTTAGAAAGACTTACAAGATACAATAATGGAACAAACAAAAATTCTGGGCTATATGTAAACAAGTTCTAGAATTTGTTTTAATTCCTTCTTTACCAAATTGGTCTTCTATTTTAGTTTTGGGGTGTTTTTTGGTTTCTGTCATTTCTTTTCCTGTAGGATATCTTCTCCCATCTATTCACTATATTACTTATGGAAAATTAAGTTACATATTTACAATTTTATTTATATACGGTCTTTGAAGAAAAATCAGTTTGGTTCACTGAAGCATCCTTAACAACTAATGGTGTTGCATTATTTCAGAATGCTATATCCTTAATGTGACTATAGTTAAGGAAAACATAATGCTATAGAAAAAATAATAGTAGGTAAATGAGTAATAATTATGTTTCTTGTTGTGCTTGAAGGTTATATCTTATAATTAAGACTTTATTTGATGTTAGACTAGTGAATAATTTTAAAAGAAAATTTGATGAATTCAATAGCATATAAACAAGGCAAAATCAAATCATATAATTATTATAGAAGTCCACATTCAATACTAAAGGTTAATTAAGCTTTCAGTAATATATTGTCTTCATAATTTAAGTTGCTAGTAATCAATTCACATCTAAGATAATAGTGTAAGAGCCTCAAAAGTATGAATATTTTGCATATTCTCTTCTCTTTGTTTAGAGTGTATTTTATTCCCTAGCCTGTCATATATATTAATACACCTGATACTCAATTAATTTTGAAGTTGTACTTCTTATTTGAAAAGCACATGAAAGAAATAGATTTCATGGTGAGCTATAAAATCAGAACTACCATGTAAAATGAATTATCTCAGGAGAGCTATTAAAACAGTGCCTTTCACACTGTCACAGATTCTGAAAGAAATGCAAGTATGAAACTGTTATTGTCTCTGTTTGGTATTTTGTCATCATTTCCAACATGACTTCTAGCCTTTACACCTAGTTTGTAGGTTGAAATGGTTTTATATTAATATTTTATTATTCTCTGAATTTTTATCCAGAAATATGTACTGTCCTGCCCCCCAGTCTTGAACTGTGTATCACATTGGAGATATTTGCAAGGCCCTACAACTTATCTTGTAGGAAAGTCAGTATGGAAACATTTGGTCCCCTTAATTATTCATATTTGGACACAGATTATGTGGGCTGAATACCTATCACATTCAGATTAGATAGGAAGCTTCCGTATCTTTTCTCCATCTAGCTGTGTGGAGGCCTACAAAGGACAAATGTATGAGCAACAGATTTAAATGTCTGTGTTAGTCTTTTTCTGGTATTGCTGCTTCCAAGGTATTGTTGGTACAAAATAATTTAGCAATTTTGCCTTATGTTTTCTCCTAATAAAATATATTTCTGGATTACACTATTGGCTACTCACTCCTGCATACCTGCCTAATGATTTTGAGTTGCTCTCTCACACATACCTATATACACACAATGGAAAGGATATTTATTCTACTCATGGCTGCTTATATTTCCGTGTAGCCTTTAAAAACTTTTAAATGTTGCCAGGCGCAGTGGCACACACCTGTTAATCCCAGCAACTCAGGAGGCAGAGCCAGAAGGATCACAAGTTTGAGACCAGAGACAGTCTGTATAATTGAGCTAGACCCTGTCTCAGGGGGAAAAAAAAAAAAAGTAAAAAAAATGGCCTGGGTGACCAGCTCAGTGGTCCAGCACTTGCAAAGCATGCAAGAGTGAGGCCCTGGGTTCAACCCCCAGTACCTCAAAAAAAAAAAAAAAAAAAAAAAAAAAAACAACTTTTAAGTGTTAATTTATAGGTTGGAAAAAAATGGAAAATGGAAAGACTTGTAACTATATTGCCTTGCATTTTTATTCCTGTATTTTATGAATTATGACATAATATACTCTCTCTACGAGGCAAATTTAATATTTATTGTGTATGAGAAATTCTTTTAGGCTATTCACATCTACATGTTTTCATTGTTTTTATTGTTTCCTACTGAAACTCTTCTCTGAGAAAGTCTCAAGCCTCTTGGTCCCTGTGACTTGGCCATGTATTATTACAAGGCAGCGGAGGAAAGTCATAAAACATTTCTCTGGGCCAGGCACTGTGGTGCCTACCTGTAGTCTCAGCTATTCAGGAGACTGAGGTGGAAGGATCACAAGGTTGAGGCCAGGGGAAGCCTGTGTAATTTAGCAAGACCTTGTCTCAAAATAAAAAAATTTAAAAAGGGAATGGGGATGCAAGTCAGTGGTAGAGCATGGCCTAACATTTGTGAGGTCTGGGGTTCAATCCCCTAGTAGTAACAAAAATGTTTAGAATCTAACATTCTACCTTTCTTCCTGCTAAAAGACATCTTACAGATAAACATTTGGCTATGGACAGGAATTTTTGCAAGAAATCTTTAAAACATCAGTTAAAAGAGCATAAAATCTAACTTGTCAAAAAATACAAATAGTCTTGAACAATTAGAGGAATCTCATAATTTTCTGCCAAATATTCACAGGCTGATGTTTTTCCATCCCATATAGTCCTTGTAACTACTGCTGTGATCATCTGTGGTGCATCATTGGGTACCAGATGTTTATAAAAATAATTTGCCCAACCCCTTTTAATATCAGGCATGATGCACATTAGGTACTCATTTAGAACTGCCACACTCTTATTCTATTTGTTTGCAAACTATAAAATGTATTATAAGACACTACTATCATTTGTCTTTGTCACTCAGAGAGAACTCTATTACTTTAAGCATTTAAGCAATAATAGCCAAGAAGTAGGACTTCTTCAGGAAGACTGTTACAGATACATTTGAAGAATCAGTCTTCTTATCGTCAAAGAAGAAATTATTCATTCTGTCTTTAGGTATAGTATGTGCAAATAACTGTGTTCTTTCTTCCATCTATGACATGAATGTATCTATTCTATCTTTACTGTTTGCTAGTACCATTGTCCAACTAAAAGGTGCTATCAGTTCACCCATTTAAAACATTGTACAAAAGTACAAACTTCTGCTGATTCCCCCGCAATTACAAATTTAAACTGCCATCAAAAATGTGTGTTTGGAATACTACAGGTGTGTTTCATTACAGAACTTTTAAGAATATTATAGAAAATCTTTTTCACAGCGAACTGAACTTAAGATTCAGTATAAATAAATACGGTCATCCACTTCCACAAAGGCTAGTATAGAGTTCTATTCTGACTCATTCAATATTAAAGTTGTGATACAAAGAGCCTGGGTCCCATCTGCTCCAAGTAGGTGGCCCTCAAGAGTCATTAAAATTATCTTTTCGAAATTACAACTCAGCAAGAGCAATCCATTTTGTGCATCCAGAAATTACTGTCCAAATGGCCATCTGCATGTCTTTCTAAGAAATGTAGTTCTGCAGAGGAAGTGCGGGCTCCTTGGGGAAATCATCGTCATCCTCAGAGCTCATATGCTGCGCTACAGTTAATCAGGCAGACTCTATTGATGTTCCTGGCACTGGGGCATGATTGAATATTTAACAAACAAATGTTTCTGAGCACAAAAGACAAACAGTTCAAGAGATTGGGGTTTTTAAAATACATGTATTAAGTTTTAATCAAAAGCACTTTGTATTTGTTCTTCTGAGAAACAGATGAGCAGATTATTGGAACGTGAGAATGGCATGACAACTCCTTTGCTATTCCAACAAATTATATTCAATCACTGGACAGGTTTTCAGTAGCTAAATGATAATCAAAGGGGGAAAGGTGGTTGTTTTTCAGTCTAATCATAGTAAGCTAACTTCTCATGCACATAACAAATGTATATAATTTAAATAGAAAGTTCAAAAATATGTTGAGCCCAAATGAATTACATATGTGAAATTAATAAACAACATCTATGAGAAGAAACACAGTGGCTGCAACAATGTGCTCAAACATAAAAGATCACGTGGACAGCAGTGTTGGGTAATAGTTCATGCTGTTGTACTTAGTATCGCTATGAGTCAGATCTGACTTGATGGCACTTAACAAGAAACAACATGCCTTATAAGAGAGTCAAAAAGCATTGCTGAAACAAAAGAATAGGGTTTTGCCAGGACCATACTTTTAGTAAATGCCATATGTTTTTTAGTCTTCATTTGTCTGCTCTCTTAATGAGAAGCTGACCCAAGTCTAATGTAACTATTAATTTAGTTTTCATATAGTAAACTGGGAGCAGTGGCTCATACCTGTAATCCCAGTGACTCAGGAGGCAGAGGCACAAGTTCAAGACCAGTGGCAGCCTGCATAATTTAGTGAGACCTTGTCTCAAAATAAAAAGTTAAAAAATGGGCTGGGGGTGCATCTCAGCGGTACAGCACATGCAAAGCATGCAAGCACAAAGACCTGGGCTCGACCCCCCAGTACCACAAAAATAAATAAATAAATAGATTTACTCTCATGTATCATCTTGCCTCTCTCAATCATCCCAAATCCCCTTTTCTGAAACTGAGATAAGCCAGACTCAGTGGTTCTGAGGCAGTCAAGATGAACATTGCCTTTGGTACCTTGTGCAGATTGCCGTTATTTGTCCTTACATGTATTTGTACATGTATTTCAAATACCATGTAAACCTACTACTATGGAAATATGCTCACTGGCGTATACAACCAAATTCATCCCCTTCTCAGCTGATTTCCAAACCATGTTATAACTTTAAAAAAAATGTGAGATGAATAGCCATTTACACACTCGTGGTATTTCCATGTAGGTAATCACTTCTCATGCCAAGCAAAGAAAAATGCTTTACACCTGAGTAAACTGCAGGAAGGAAGAAAAGGCTGTACTATGATGCACCAGGAGTAGAAAAATAGACTTTTTACCAAATGAATTGCCTTTTGTGAGGTTTTCCACATCGTTTTCGAAATATCCATTATCATATATCTGAAACCTTTTAAACTGACCTTTGCTACATTCTACCTTATGATAATATTACTTTTGTCAGTGTCTTCTCTCTGCCATTAGTTTTAAAATTAATTTTACCTGATACATAAAAGCACAATTGTACATATTAATGTGGTAGCATATGATGTTTCAATACATGCCCATATTACCTAGAGTTCAAATCAGGTTAAACCTATCTCCTCAAATCGTTACTATTTCTTTACAGTGAAACTTTTAAATCTTTTTTTCTAGCTCTTTGAAATGTACAGTACACTGTTGTTATCTATAGCTAACCTACAGGGCAATATTGTTAGATACTGAGTTGGGTCCGACTCCTAGTGACCTTGTGTACAACAGACAGAAATGCTTCCTGACAGTCTGCCATGCCTGGCACTACTCACAGGGTTTTCATTGGCTGATTATTTCAGGAGTGGGCTGCCAGGTCCTTCTCCCATTTTTGTGGTGCTGGGGATCAAACCTAGGACCTCAGCACACAGAGCAAGCACTCTACCAACTGAACTAAACCCCAGCCCCCTACAGTCCAACAGCACCCAAGAACTTCTTGTTCCTATTTAACTGTAACCTAGTACCCTTGCACTGTGCCTGTCCTTATCTGTGAATCTTCTGTAACACTTCCAAAATGCATCTTATGTAGCAGGAGCCTAATAAATAATGATTGAATTAATGTTATGAAAATTCCTAAGGTTCTGTTTATATTATATGCAAAATACATATATATGGCTTCATTTTTTATTATGCAAATATGGTGGAAATGAATGGGTAAAGGGTTTTGATCACAGAAATCTAACTGCCAGTTGTATATAACAGTTATAGAAAAGTAAATGGTTTTATAATTAGAAAAGAGAACAGCCTAACAGCCAGTCCAAATTAGAAAACATCTGTGTAAAGCCTAGGGTTCCATTTTTGTTCATTTCTGGACAAGATTAAACTTTGATCCTTTGTATCATTATAGAAAAAATCACAACCCCTCATTGCCTAGGGATTTAGAACCCTAGGCATTTTCTAGGGGTCTCTGGCACTCTGTCTAGTTTTCTGCCTGAAGGCACCTTCTTCAGCCACGTGAACATCCTCAGGGTGCCCGGAGTGGTAGGGAAGGATGAGCTCACTAAGTGGCCTAAAACAGAAAGAATTGCCTCCTGCCTGTAAGCTGTGGCCACACCAGGACTGTGGGGGCAGAAATATTCACAGCAGTCACCATCTTTTCTTTACCCTTCCTGGGACTCTGAGAGATAGGCTTCTTCATCATTTACAAAATATATGTAAAGCTAGGCCCAGGTGAGTACCAGGAAGAAATGTTCGTAACAGATCCTTCAGTAGTCTGCAATTCTCATCATTTACTACAGACAGACAGACCATTTCTTAAGACCCAAGTCTGCAAGCACAGTTTTCTGGCAATCCTAACTACTCCTCTTGAGAAAAAGTCAGACAGGGCTAGGGACCTCGCCTCCATAAGAGATTTCCAGAGTTATGGATGGAGTAGGATATGCTCTGCCTTTGAGATACTGATTCCAACACTCACATCAGTCTGGTTCCCTATTGCCACTTCTTAGTGCCAGCACCTCAGCATCTGTAACAGCAATGCCACAGTCTCCTGAATGGCCTCCCTTCCTACTGTCTCCACAAACCATCCCGACTCTCTCGGAACATTGTCCACAACTCACACCCGTGCCTTCTGTTTCGTGACACAGTGGTATTCTGTTTCAAATCACATAACTCCTTACTGCTGTCCAGAGAAAGTCTCTAGACAGCAGCAGGTCTGTCCCAGTCTTCCATTATATCCCAGCACCAGCAATACCTTGGCAAGACTTAGCCCAGGGTGAAAAGCAGAAAGAGAAGCAGAACGAGGGTAGATTCCCTTCTAACTAAAAGCTCTGATAAATCCTTCCCTTGTCCCACGGTTAACCTAGGGCAGCTTCTCTCACTTTACCCATACTTTATTTCTTCAAAACAGAGATTTTTACTTTAGATCGTGATCTTTATGTTAAGTGTATTGGAGCACCAAGCATTCAGGAAGAAATAAAGCGGTCCAATCAGTCATTGGGGCCAAGATTTAGTTCAGTTGGTAGAGCGCTGCGCTGCAGTCTCTGAGGTCCCGAGTTCAATTCTCAACCCCACAAAAATGGAAGAAGGGCCTGGCAATCCACTCCCAAGGCAATCCCAAAACAAGCAGTCATTGAAAACCCTATGAGAGTCACTAGGAGTCGGATACCGACTCGACGGCACCTAGCACAACAACAACCAGTCATTGTAATATTCTGTTTTAAAGTGCCAAACTTTGTTAATAACTGAATATCTGGTTCTGTGTGGCTATGAATGGAAGGATACTGAAGCGGAATGTTGACATACACATTGTCAGACAATAAATAATGTTTTTAAAATGGATCCTGCTGTATTTTTCCTCCGTTCTAAATCTACTGACACTTATTTGCTTAATATATAACTAAGTCAAATTAGAAAAGTCTACTGTAAGTACATGCAATGATCACAGTTATTCCTTTAAATATATTATTATATGGCATAAAAAATTTTATAACATAAAAATCTATTACGTACTGCATGAAAATAGCACTATATTTCTCTTTTCCATTATTTATTTTCATGGCCATTGATTTTATATATGTAATTCTTCCTTTCTCAGATCTTAAAATTTTAAACTTTGCTTTCCTATGGATAACCACAGAACTATACACTTGTAAAATTCTTCTAGCTTTCATTTTCAGCTTTCCAAGCAATTATACTTAAGAGGGGGTTCGTATTTCATAGAAAAATGTACTTCCTATTGAAATTTTCATGCAAGAAAAATACTTTATAAAACATATTTCATTGTCTATTGCTTTGAAACAAAACTGCCTGACAATAAGGCAAAAATGCCTCACAAGACCCACTTCTATTTAGAACACCATTTCCTCACTTAAATAAGCGAAATGCCATAATTTGTAATTTTCACTTCCAATAGAGTTAGCTTATCAAAGTATACAAAGGATACAAATCTTAGATGCTTTACTTCCTGTGGATCCTCTCTTGGACATTCTTTGGAATAAATATGAGTGACTATTTCTTAGATGTTTTCTTACTGCTCAGGGATTTAAAAAAATGTCTTATTCAGACCAGACACCATAGCAGCATATTTTAACAAATGATCTACATCTATTTGCACTGATATTTTAGTTGTTCATATTTTTCTTTTCAGATTGAATTTTAAAATACTTTTGTCTCATTGACAGAATATATGTACTTATTATAAACTTGTACTCAATATTTATTCCTTGCAAGTTTCTGCTGAAAATGATTTTCACTTTATTGGTTACTTTGCCAATGTAGACTAACCACTGTATCCAAAGTTCTCTAGGCCCAACAACTAGTGCTTCAGGGTTAACTCAGTTACATTACAGAGCAGGCTGGTGAGGGCTGTAAGGCTACTGAATAAAGGATATCTTTGAGGTGTCTCTACAGAATCAGGAACACCAGAGAGCCAGAAATCCTTGGCAAAACAAATAGATAGAAATGACTGTCAAATGATATTAGTCAGATTCTCTAAAGGACTAGAGCCAATAAATTATTTATAAAAGGGGATTTATTATACTGGCTCACAGGATCAGAGGTTGGATAGTCCCACAACTATCTGCAAGGTGACAACTTAGGAAACTAGTAGCTCCTCAGGCCCAGAAGCTAGAAGCCTAAGAACAAGAGGGACCAGTGATGCAGCCCCAGTGAAAGGCTGAAGGACTGGAAGCTGCCTGGAGATTTGCTGGTGTAAGTCCTCACTGATCTGGAGTCTGACGTCCGTGAGCCATGGCAACAGCAAAGAAATGTGCCCACTCAGAAGAGTTAAGCTTGTGCAAGGGACCAAGCCTCCCCCTTTTGCTTTTCGTTCTGTCTAGGCCCCCAGCAATTGGACAGTGCTGCCCAAATGCAGTGTGGGTCTTCCCCACTCAGTCACTAACACCCATGCCAATCATCTCTGATAACACCTTAGAGATACACCTGGAATTCTGCTTTACCAATTTCTAGGTCTCTCTTGATCCAGTCAAGTTGACAACAAAGATTAATTATCGCAAATGAATTTGTTGCCTATCCCATGCCTTCTACCCTTGGTAAAAGGCATGGGTCCTATCAGAAAATTCCAGATCCCCTTATAAAAGCAAAGGATGCTACCAGCTCATCAAGTGCCAGTTTCAATAAACAACCTCCCCAAAAGAAGTCTGGGGGAATTGGGTACGATGGCACATGCCTGTAACCCCAACAACTTGGGAGGCAGAGGCTGGAGGATCACAAGAGGCAGCCTGTGTAACTTAGTGAGACGCTGCCTCAAGATAAAAACTTTAAAAAAGGGTTGGGGTACAGCCCAATGGTAGATCAATTGCAAAATATGGGCAAGGCACTCAGTTCAACCCCACCCCCACCCTGTATGGAAAAAAAGAAAAGGAAACTAAAGGTCTGGGGCTGGGGGAAAAACTGAGAGGTACCCCTGAAGTGTTTGTAACGGGGCTTCGCTAGGGTTCATATATGTGGGCAGCCCTTCCTGCTGTGCTGTGTTCTGTTGCACTTTGCACACATTTACAGCAGTATCTATTTTTCATCATTTGGATGATCAGTAATGTATTTTCTTTCCAATTCAGATGTTTTAGTTCAGTAACAGCAGCTGTTAAATAGTATATTGCACATCCCAAAGATAATGGAATGCCTTATGTTTTTAATGAGGAAGATAATTATGTAGTTTTCATCATAATAGTTATTTTTTATTTCTCAGTTACTTACTATAATTTTAGTTATCACTGCCTGCAAATTATAAATGGAGACCTTATTTTTGAGCCAAAAGCTTGCCAGTAAAATTGACAGATTTTCAATAACAATCTACATTAGGAGCCATAAAAACATCATTATTCTATTCACTTTCTGGTCTCTGTGCAGCAGTTTCCCAAATAATAAATGATATGAGTGAAGGTTAACAGTAAAGCAGTGTCATCAAATAAATTCAGAGGCTAGTTTGGTGGCTGTATTCATGTCCATCAGATGGGCTTTTTTTTTTTTCCTTTCTGTGTTAGTACTTTTCTTCCTTCAGTTCTCCATAGGCTACACTTAAAAGTAGAAAACAAATGAGATGATGCAGAACAAATGGCATTTACATTGCATTTTTAAGCATGAAAGATTTTCTTTATGTGTCATGTCTAAAATATGTGTGTTACATGGTAAAGCTCTGATCCAATTATGTTCTAAGCAATTTACAGTAGATTGTTAGCTAGTATAGGTAATGGACATAGTATATACCATTATCATCAATAAAATAGAAGTGAGGGTCGCTATGAGTCGGACACAACTCGATGGCACCTAACAACAGCAACAACATTTCCTGAATATTTACATGGTACCAGTCACTGTGCCAAGCCATTTTCCATGATGTATTTTATTTATTACTCAGAAAGACTGAGAGAACAGGACTCTCATCATCCCCATTGTCCAGGTGGGGCCACTGAGGTGGTGTACGAAGAGTTACGCAGTGTGTTCAAGGACAACCGCTGCCTAGGGGATAAAGCACAACTTGACCCTCGATTGTCTAACTCTAAAACTACTACTTACATATAACATACTATACTGCATAAACATGTGCTAAGCCGTATAAAAGTGATAAAGGGCTGGGGATGCAGCTTGGTGGTAGAGTGCTTCCCTAGTACTGGGTTCAGTCCTTAGCACCACAAAAGTAATAACTTCTCCTGAAGAAATACCCAAAGATAAAACCAAAATATGTGCCCCTTTCTTAGATATCACGTGTATGTGTGTGTGTGTGTGTGTATTCACTAGAAAATAGAAAATCACTTAGGCTAGTGGAAATGGATTTGGTGTGTGGTTCATTAGGATGAAAGCTGTCAGTAACTGAACAATTTTCATTTAAAAAAAATACTTTTAAAACAAAAAAGTCCTTGTTTTACCTAATTGTAATTTTATTCCTTTGGTTGTGCTCATCAATTGGAATGTAGGTAATAAGCTAGCTTTGTAGAGTATTCTACAATGCTTATTTCACTTGAGTACAGCCAGTACTGAGCTGCCAAGAATAGAACCAAAGTTCTCAGAAAGCATCTTGGTTTCCCTCCTAATCTCTTTGCCACCATCATTAAATAGAATCTGTCATCTTTTGTATCCAAAAAATTTTTTTCCTCTCTGTTTTTCTGTAGAAATAAAACCAGAACACATACACACACCAAAAAAAAAAAAAAACACCTTGGAAACTCCAAGCACGAATGAACTTGAAGTATCAGACCACTCAGCCAAGTCCACCACCTAAGAAACTGTATTGTGTATACTACAAGGAATAACAAAAGGAGTAAAGAGAAGGAAAGCTAGGGACTTGCTCTCGCTCATTCTCATCATTAAAGAGGCTTTTAGTTGAAGGCATTTCCCAGAATCCAGTTGGATTATTTCAGGAGGCATTTTTTATAGTTGACCAGTACACATCACAAAGCACAAGTTTACCAAGGCTCTTCTTCCTCATGACAATCCTTTAAGAAATGATTATTCCATTTTCCATCTGAGCAGACTGACTCAACACAACAGTTTCAAAGGGATGAAAATCGGGAAGGAACTTGATCTTGGATGAGGAATAAAGGCACAAAGGCATTGCTTTCCATTTGTACAGAGAGGTTTGGCCTCAGTGTCAGAACTCAGACTAATACAATTTTGTCTTTAACAACCCATAAGATCACCATGATCTGTGGCTCACATTTTCAAATATGACCATCTTAGTGTAATAGGATATAAAATTATTGAGGGCATAAAGCAGGCTTGCCTCATTTCAAAGTGAAATTTCAGCAGGAGTGGAGTGTTCTTCCAGAGACACATTTTAAAAAGAAGTTTATGCTCACAGTGAAAAGGTTCTAATAATCAGCATTCTCTCCACTTGGTGACTGCAACTAAGAATTTGCAAAAAGTAAGTTTCCTCAGAGTGTTTTGTGCTTACTAACTCCATAAAAGCATTTTCTCCCAGATCCCAGAGACCCATAGGGATGATATTTTTTAAAGTTTAACTACTATTTTGAGATTGTTTTCATACAACATAGAAATTGTCCTTTTAAAGTGTGCCAATTCAATGGTGTTTAGTATATTTACAGAATTCTTCAGCCATTACCACTATCTAATTTTAGATCCTTTTCATTACCCCAAAAGAAACTCAAGACCTAATAGCAGTCATTCCTTTTTACCCCTTCCCCCAAACTCCTGGCAACCACTAACCTACTTTTTCTTTATGAATCTGCCTATTCTGGGTGCTTCATAAAAATGGAATCATAGAATATGTGGACTTATGTGTCTGACTTCTTTTCCTTGACATATGTTTTCAAGGTCCATGAATACTGTAGCTCTTGATTCCTTTTTATGCCTGAGTTTATTGAATGGATATGCCATATTTATTTATTCATTTGTCAGTTGATAGATATCTGGATTACTTCTACTTTTTGATGCTGCTATGAACACTGATGGGCAAGTCTTTCTGTGGGTATGTGTTTTTAGTACTCTTGAATATATACCTAGGAGTGAGCTGTAGACCACACGGAACTGTACTGCTGGGAAATGGCCAGACTTTTCCAGAGTGGCTGCACCAATGAACATTCCCACCAGCAACCTATGAGAGCTCCAATTTCTCAATGTCCCAGTCAATACTTCTTGTCCACTTTTTGTATTTAAGCCATCATAGTGGGTATAAAGTGATATCTAACTGTGATTTTGATTTGCATTCCTTGAATGACTAATAATGTTGAGCACCATTTCATGTGCTTATTAGCCATTTGTATATCTCTTTTGGACAAATGCCTATTCAAATCCTTTGCCTATTTTTAATTGTATTGTCTTTTCATTGTTCAGTTGTGAGAGTTCTTAATAGAGTTTGGATGGAAGATCCTTTTCAGATATATGACTTGCAAATATTTTCTCCCATTCTGTAGATTGTTTTTTCATTTCTTTATGGGGTCCTTTGAAGCACAAAAATGTTTAATATTGATAAAGTTTTTTTCTGTTCCTGTGCATTTGGTATTATATCTTAAAAGCTATTATCTAATCCAAGGCCACAAAGAGTTACTGGTTTTGTTCTAATATTTTTATAGTTCTAATTCTTAAATTTGGTACTATAATCATGCTGATTTAATTTTTTTTGAGTATAGTATGAGGTAGGAACCTACCTACGCTTTTTTTTTTGCATTGATACCCAGTTATTCCAGCATCATTTTTTGAAAAAAAATTTCTTTTTCCCACTGAGTTGATTATTCATACAAGAGTTTTTCTTTTTAAATCTGGTCTTCAAATCTATTCCATTTACATACACGTATACACACACACACACACACACACACACACACACACACACCCCTCTGCCACTACCATACTGTGTTGATTACTGTAGTGCGATAAGCAGCTCTGAAATCAGGAAGTGTGAATTCTCCAACTTTGCTCTGCCTTTTCCTCATTGTTTTTACTATGCTGGATCCCTTGAATTTTCATATGAGTTTAGGGCTCATCATGTCAATTTCTGCAAAAAAAAGAGTTTTGGTAGGGATAAGCTATGGTATATTCCAAAGGTCCATATGTTAAAGACATGGTACCCAGCTCGGAGCTGCTGGAAGGTGCTGTGAACTTTTAGGAGGTGGAGGATTGTGGGAGGTCTTATGTCATCAGAGGCATTCCCTTGAAGGGGACTGTGGGATCCCAGCCCCTTCCTTTTTCTCCTTCTCTCCCTTCCTGGATCATGATATAAATGGTCTTGCTCCACCATATGTCCCCTACCATTGCATCCTGCTCCCCAACCAGAGGCCCAAAGCAGTGAGTCGGCTAGATCTTGGACTGGAACCTCCATAACTGTGAACTAAATAAACCTTTTATGCCTATAAGTTACATTACAAAGAGAGAGAGTGTTACTATTTCTCTTCCAATATGGTTGTCTTTTATTTCTTTTTCTTGCCTTATTGCTTTAACAAATTGATTTTATTTTTAGTGGAAATTATTTTATTTTAAGGATTTTATAGTTTGATTGTCATGCCCTCACTATTGAACTCTAACACAGAAATGAGGCGTTTTGTCAGGATATGTACTTGATGCAAAAAGAAAATTTTGAGAATTATCTTGACTAGAATCCCTTCTAGTATTAGTATGGATGTAAGTATGAAATTATAATTGCAGGCTAACATTGCAGTCCAACATTTGGAACAATGACATATTAGATATCTCTAGCACCCAAGCTGGGCTTCTAAAATAAAGAGCCTCCAGGTGAGGGAATACAGCCACTGTGGTTCTCCTCTTGGATAAGAAGAACATCTCTTCTTGTACTGAGAGCCTACATGTCAGATATTCTTCTACATGCTAGAAATACAACATTGAATAAGACAGACAAGGCCTCTCTCCTTTAGGACAATAAATGAACCATTACACAAAATAAACTATAATAAGGGCATGAAAAGAAAGTGATAGGATAGGATATGATAGAGCAGCAGAGTTGGACAGAATGCTGCATACTATAGTTAGTGTCTGAGCAGGTCACATTTGAGCTGAGATCTGAAGCTTGAAGAGAATCTAGACATGAACATGACCTGGGAATAGTGTTTAGGCATCAGGAGCAGTTAGATACAAAGTTCCTGAAATGGGCATCTTTGAAGAATAGAGGGCCCATGTAGCTATGGTCAAGGGCAATAATAGAAGAGGATGAGGTAAGAGAGATGCACAGAGCCCAGATCATGTAAGGCCAGGAGCACCCTGGGAAGGAGGCTGGCCATTATTCCTGGTGCAACAGCAAGTATTTGTTGTGGTTGTTGTTAGGTGCCATTGAGTCGGGTCTGACTCATAGCAACCCTCATAGGGTTTTCAATAGCTGATTGCTTCAGGATTGCCTTGGGAGTGGATTGAACCCAGGGCCTCAGAGAGCGCAGATCAGTACTCTACCAACTGAGCTAAACATCAGTCCCTAGCAAGTATTTAAAGAGCTTTAAGTATTTAGAGAGTTTTAAGTAAGGCAGTAGTATGGTCTGATTTCCATTCAGCTAGGTCAAGAATGGGTGCCATGGAGCAGTTACGGAAGGAGGCATCACACTGATGGTTCAGAGTCAAGATAAAGAGAAGTGGTTGACAATTGGATATTTGGATGTGGGCCTCATAGGGCGTAAGGAAAAGGAAACAAGTGGAATTAAGGGTGACTCCTGGGTTTGAAACTTGAGCAACTGGGCAGATAGTAATGTCATTATAGTTCTGGAGGTTCCAGTACAAGAGCAGGTAGACCCACTGCTTTGGGCCTCTAGTGAGGATCTGGGTGGCAATGGCAGGAAGCACATGGTGGAGCAAATCCATTGACATGATGAGCTGGGAAAGACTACAGGAGAAATTTAGCCATCAACCTGGCTGTCAAGGTACTGCAGTCAGGAATTGGAGGTGGACATCCTTTTGAAAATCTGTGCCCTCACTAAGTACCAATGTGTGAAGCAACTTCACGGCAAAGGAAAATTTGAGGATCTTACAAAAGGGATGCAGAACTGTCTTTCTAATCCCCTGATGTGGACGGGTAATACTAATTCTTAAAGAATGCTTGGTGAAATTGATTTGATAACTGCTTGGTAAACTTCTTCCTTGTAATGTTTTATTCATATTTTAATAGAGTTCTCTATTATTAAGTTCAAATATTTTTAATTAAGAAAGAAGTACAGCCCTCTGGGTAATATTGCAACCATGTAGATAGTCGGTAATTAAACTTTTCTGCACATATAACTGCATTCAAACAATTACGAGTGAATCGTTTAAAACCTACAAATGTCATTATGTGAATCTTAGATAAACAAAAAAAAACTTATATAACAGACTTTATAGCTCCAGAAAAAGTTGACCTTATTAAAAATGGTTATTTTCGTTAGAAAGACAAATTCAGATACTTTGTTTGGGGAGGGAGGTTGAGGCCATGCCTTTTGATAGGAAAAGAATTGTAAAATGAATCATATAACTTTTGGATTTAATCTTTACATCTCCATTTTTAAATATCAAAACTTTATTATAGAAGGATATTTAAAAGATACTTGAGGCCATGGTATAAGCTGAGCAAATTTTTTTATTTAATCATCAAGCCATTTTGGATAACATAAAAGGATTACTGTCACTGCCTCCTTGATATACTGAGCCTAGTATTGGAGTGGGGAATATCTATCATCCTATTTTTTTAAAAGTAACAAAAGTCTATGCAATGTGTTCTCTACAAACTTAGAGGAAGATGAATTTATAAATTTTAGAATTTTAAAAGCACCGTTCCATAAAAGTTCTGCATTTTCTAGGGTATATAATACTCTTTGTTCAAAGGCATGCCATCTGTCTCTCTTTGAATTTGTCACTCAGGTATAACAGTTGCAGCTGTTTTTCCAACAATACCCCATTGTTCACAGAATTAATAAATGTCTTTCTGACTCCTCTCTTTCTTCAGCCGCCACAATAGTGCATTGTTTCAAAACACCTGCTTCAAGGTCACATTGCCCTGCATATTGGAGATATGCTTATTGCCATGGCCCAACTGTACAGGTTCAATTAGGCGTGACTCTCCCTTCTTTAGCAGTTCTGCCACAAGTACCAGCTGGCCTCATGCTGCCCTCAGGCTACTTGATAGCCTTTATCAAGTCCACCCCTATGTCCATCTCTTCTGTGAAATCAAGAGCATTGGAGAGGCTCAAAGCACCATCTGTAGTCAGACATCCCTAGATGAGGCCAGGCTCATCCTTCTTACCTATGTGACTTTTGGCATGTTTGCTTAACCTCTTTTAGCCTCAGTTCCCTCATCTATAAACTTAAAAAATACTACTTTTGACTATTAAATGAAACAGTGTATATAGATCACCTGGCCCATAATCCAAAGGGCTAACCAAAGACGGGTGTTTTCTTCTACTTCTTGCTGACTTTTAAAAATATAAACCAGTACATTTGTCATTCACAAGAAATGAAACCTTTTCAAATTCATCAAATTCCAGAAATTAATTTCAAGTGTTGTTCAATAAGTGGTTGCTGTACGGTTAGATGCTTCTTGCACTCTGTAGTTGAATAACAGAGTGAGTTAATGTGTCCTTTCTGCTGGATAACATATTGGTGTTTCCTCAGGGATAGCCTGGAGACAGAGAAATTCTTAGAAACAGGAATGGCGTCTCTCCTCATTCCCCGGAGACCCACCCTCTGTGTGCCTCCCTTGTTCCTAGAGCTAAATTGTAGGTGCATAGATTCATGGTTGATGGATTGAATTGAATTGGGGAAGAACTAGTAGCTTGTCATAACCCATAGTGCTATCCATGGGGAAAATGTTTCATTTATTAACTTGGGCACTCCTACCAATTAAAAGCTTTTGGAAAACAGTCTGATAATTGATGTTTTGTCAAAACTGTACTCTTTCCTTATCCCTGAAAAGATAATGTCATTATCTCAGCTTTATCTGTCAATGTACTGTTGGAGATATTGCTGAAATGACAGAATTTGGTGATTAAGTAACATTCGTGCTGTCAGTAAAAATATTTGAATTAGGCATAGAAATTTTCTAGGTGGAACTTTATTCTAGTCCTGTGCCTTCTTTTTTAATAGTTTTCAATTCAAACTCCTGCTGTTGCTTGAGAGTGGTATATCGTTGTTAGACGCTGTCAAGCCAGTATGTTTCTTCCATTTTCTTCATGGCCAGTGTTTAATTTAGTTGTAGACACAGGCAAAAATGTTTTGCAGCAAAAGTATATTAAAGTAATGAAAAGTGGAATGACAGTCCAAAGTTTGGGTGATGTCATGGAACAGTAGAAGTCATTAGGATATCTCTATTTCTGAGCAGCTAAGTATGTAAATAGTGTGCCAGTTACTATAATGAAGAGAAGCAGCTTTAGGTTCTCCAAAGTTGAAGAAATTGTAAGTAGAAGTATTTGACAAAAATGAAGGGGATAACAGAAGTAGGAGTCAGTGCAAGTGCATGTAGTGTTTAGCCACTCAGTAACCACAGCTTCAAACTCGTGAAAAATTGGATCAGGCTCAGGTCTAGGTTCAATATGCTAAAATTTAGAGGGTTCAGGTTCTGTTCAGGTTTAAAATTTTAATCCTATGTGTAGATAGTTGAATAAAATTTTTTTCAATTTTTTTCAATTTTTTTCAATTGTTAAATAGCTAATGATTCAAAAATAACATTAAAAGCTGAATCTAAACCCAATTTTTCACTGGGATTGGGTTCAAGTTCAGAAGAAATTTTAAAAGTGCTTCTCCGAGAATAGTGTCAGAGTCTGGGTTGGGTTTGATACCCTACTCTGTACATGTTGTTGTTGTTGTTGTTGTTACATATTGAACCGAGTTTTTCGTGGGTTGGAAGCCCTGTCTGTCACATCTCACCATCAGTTCTCCAACATTCTAATCCAAAGGTAAACATTCTACATTTAGGAGTTTACTGAAGAAATGTATCTGCTCTGATGTATTGCTTTTCCTAATTTTAAGTAGGATCAAGTCATAGTTGCCATTTTCCTACTGTATGTAAGAGGCACTAGGCTGCAGGATTTCCTACACACTCTGAGGTCTGAAGTCTTTGCCCAAGACTCCTTTATGTGATGCTAATGTGTGGGCTACCTCTCATGTGCCAGGCACTGCACACTTTATCCCCAGTCTCCATCTCCACCCTTACCATAAGCTTCACTACTCACTGATAAACAAGAAACAGAGACTTCTTGCTCACAGCGGAATGAGAAGCCAGTGTCAAACCTAGGCGTTTCAAACTGAAAATCTGGTGACCCACCCACTACAATGAACTTTGCTCTCCAATTAGAGGCCACTAGAAAAGTTCCATGGTCATGTGGCAACTTCTGTTACCACTAAGCACACACAGGGGTTGATACATCTGTCATTTTACACGGCAAAACAGATTGCAGTGATCATCTTCCCATTCCAGACACTTCAGTTGCTCACCTCTGCTATTTTCACTTCTATAAACAACCTCAGTAACTGGTTTTCTTCCTGGTTCTTTAAATAATATTTCAAACTACCACTTATTGAATGGCTACTCTACTTGTCCTATGTCCAAGGCTACTGTTCCCTTGAAAATGGAAACCCCTGAATATAATAAGAGGCCTGTTCAAGCTGATTTTACTAGATTCCTTCTGGTGTATAGTTAACTGTTAAATTTAGGAAGTACCTTGAACTCAGAAGATAGGTGCTAGAAAATTGAAAATTGTTTCTCAACTCACTTTAAGGTTAATAAGAAAAAGTTCAGCTATACTGGCAGAGAATTCTTTCTGAAAATCAACAAGCTGCCTATCAAGGCAAAATATGTGGAAGCATATTTCTAGCTAGGTTATAAATTAGAAAGCTATCCTGCACAACTATAGCACATAAATATAAAAATCTCTTTTAAATTCCCTTTATACCCTGCCCAAAAGTGGCACATGAATGAGATTGAACGTTATCTGTTCCCTTTTCACGAAATTAAATTTGATTTGAATTACCTAAGACTTCTCTACCTGAGACCTTCTTAAGGGCTTAGTGCATACAGGTAATGAAGTATGGATTGACTCAAGGATTACCAAGTGTCTCCAGGTCACTTGCTGCTGAACGGTTTGTGACAGATGACAGCAATATTGGCTCTGGGCTTGTGTAGGTCCAGGTGACCACTCTCGACATGAAACACAATCTAGACTCTGACCAGTTGGTTCTTCTGAATGGCCTAACTTCTTATTTACTTTATGTACACTGACATAGCATCCCTCATACTTAGCAAGGTTTGTGGCTTTTAAGTTTTAATTTACCCCTCTGCATGGTGAAGACCCATGCTGAAGCTACCATAAATTGTGGATGAGCTGGGTGGCCAAATATGTGTCACTTACAGTTCATGTTTGTGGTTCTTTTCATCATTCTGATTGTTAGCTGGCCTGTGTCCTCAATAACCAGGGAAAATGCTTGTGGGGGCACATAGCTCAGGAATTAGAAACAAGTTTTCAGACATGCTAGTTGGTGAAGAGATAACCCTAAATTACTATCACTCATTATTTTAAAATGTCAGTGTAGAGATTAAACACTTAATCATAGTAAAAAGGACATTAATCCACAAATTAAAATGGCAACTGAAGTTTAAAAATAGCTTTAAAAATGGACTTTTTTACTTTTCTTGTTACCATGTAGGAGTCCGAAAAAACTTCCAAAACTTTCTAACTACAACTACAAAACTCTTTATAATAAATATAAATTTGAAACCACCATTGATACTGACTCTCCATTGACACACACACAAAAATTTTTCACTAAAACTACCCAGAGTGAGTTGCCAGTGATTAACAAGTAATCACATCCTAGGAAATCTTTTCTGAGCCTTAGACTTTTTGGTTATTGCTCATCACAGAGAAGTACATATATCATAAGCATATACTTTGATAAATTTTCATAAACTGAACCCACAAAACCATCATCCAGATCAAGAAAGAGCAGTATACAAACTCCAGAAGCCTCATTGTGTTCCCTTCCTGCCACTACCCTTCCTGCCACTATGCCCTCACAATTAACTATCCCTGAGATTACTTTTACAACTATATATGCTTTTCTGTCTGGCTTTTCTCGCCTGGCATTTTGTTGGTGAGAGTCCACAGATTCCTTATCTACTGCTGTATAGTGTTCTACCGTGTGAATTTAACACCATTTCTTTATCTATTTTATTGGGCATATGGGTGGATTTCATTTGGGAGCTATTAAGATGATGTCTTTTGATAGAATCTTAGACTTTTCATAAGATTTGGACAGGAAAGAGGAAGCCATTTGGTCCTATAAGATTTAGGTTAAATCACAGGTATTTTCATTCCTGTTGCTTTGGATCAGTATTACTGATTTTATTTCTAAAAGAGTAATGTATAACTATTACTTCCTGGCCTTATTTAATGATTTTCTGTGAATAGTCATAAGCTGCATACTTCTGGCTTGCCTCACATTTTCCTGCCTGATGGTTGGAACATGCTATTGTAACACCCGTCTAAAGAGCCCAGCCTGAATACCTTCTCCACAAAGGCTACTTAAAGTGACCTCGCTCTTTTCTGAAATGCCATTCCATTTTGTGTATCTCCCTTCTCTCCTGGTGCCCCTTGTGTTATATCCTGATAGCCACCATACCCTTTGTATTAACCAGTACTTTTTAAAAGTTACACTTAGCAAAACATAAAAGAATACAGAGACCAAGATTGTTTAATAGACCTTATATTAAGAGTTTTTGCACCACAGTATCCTCTGTGCCATGAGAGTCAGGCGTAGTCGCAATGTAAATATGATTCTAAAAGAATGTTGGTGATTTTCTTAGCTCCAAGACTAGAATAACAGCACAATTTTCTTTCAGTTTATTCCCCTCCCACCTATAAAAAACACAGTAAGGTTCTTGGTCTGACCTTGTCTCATGGCCATGCTTTATTTTTCTCAACACCATCACTGTAAATTTAGTTTAGTGTCACCCCAATTTAGTAGAACTAGGTCTTTCTGAGGCTCACAAAATTCTACAGGCAAATGTGAGCAATTAAGCTATTCTGCCTTAAAATCTTAAAAATACAGAATGGGCAAAGGGCATCAGGTAGAAAGTTGTTTTGTTGTGTTCTCCATTGCTGGAGTTATGAATTGTCTTTTAAACCATCACTGGGGCTCTGTGTGCTTACTAATGTTATACTTCAACAAATGCTACCTCACGCATCACCATTTCTTCATAGCTCTTATTTGCCCTGCTAGTCGTAAGGCCTACAGAAGCAAGAGCCGTATATTAATTGTCTTTGTATCTTCATTAGCTTGTTATTGTTAGGTACCTTCAAGTTGGTGTCCAACTCATAACATCTCTACATACAAGAGATGAAACAGTATTGTTACTGCTTCTCTGCTATTCATAGGGTTTTCAATGGCTGATTGTTTTTTGGGAGGAGTGGGTTGCCAGGTCCTTCTCCCAAGCCTGCAGCACCTGGTGTTCCCAGGTTGTGTCCTATCCAAGTACTAATCAGGCCCAACCCTGCTTAGCTTCCGACATCTGACGGGATCAGACACTATAGTGGTAGAGCTGCAGGGTTCACTAGCTTAAAGTCCTAATATTATCTGAAGAAAGATCAGTGAAAATGACTTAGTAAGCAAAAGACTTGCCTGGGATTCTGATCACAGCTGAATTGTACAGCCTTCAGCCCAGTGCCTCATTCCTAAAACAAATCTGATTGATAATAATGTCATCCTTATTTCCTACAAGGATATTTTGAGACAAAATTGGGTTATACACAGCATTTTGAGCCTTTCAGAGTTAGAATTACAGGAGGCACTTTGCCTCCCAGCAGTTGCATAATTTAGTTAGATGACATCTTGTGCTGGAGTCCACTTTAATCTGAACACTTTATAGTAAGCCTCCTTTAAAAATATTAATAATAATAATAAATGATTTGGCCTTTCTAGTGGTTTTGAAATGGCTTAAGAGATTGCAGATCGAAAATGTCTTGGGGAACTAAGTTAATTACCTATCTTTGCCACCCATTGCTCTGCTTATAATCCTGGAGGAAGTTGCTTTTTTGTCTCTGCTCATTTTTGGCTGCCCCTTCCAGAGTGCTGGCAGAATACATTTTCCTGTTGCATGAAATAAAATCATGGGAATATATAGAGTTGTAAGCCAGCTTAGCACGAACAGTGCCTGGCATGGAAAAGGGTTTCAGTAAGTATTTGTGGAATAAATTAATGACTCAATATATCATATTTCCAACACTACAGATTACTGCCAGCTGTTCCCCAGCCCCTGTTTCACTATTGCCAGTGGTAGAAAGAGTCCTTCTGAAGGCCACTTATTCCATTTTCAGCAAACTTAATTACTCCCAAATGCCACCTTAAACTTCCATGAGGCTTTCTAAACATCTACTCAATAGTCACTTCTCTACTGCATTTCTCAAGCATCTGAGTCATGTCTCTGTCATGATACTAATCACAGTACATTATCATTCCCATTATATGTTATGCCTCCCTTTCTAGACCTTGGTTCCCTGAGAACAAAGGTGCATCTTATTTCCTTGTGCTTCCAGTTCCTAGCATGGTGGAGAATGGAGAAAAGACTGGAAGGAAGACACAGAAAATGAGAGGAAAAACTAACAATAGCAGAGAATACATGGATTGATTGGCAACTGAGTGGTCCCATAACAGCTATGTTTTCACTCCAAAATGTGTGTACCAAAGATAACTCATTCAGATTCATGAAGAAAATTTTTAAACTATCTCCATTTATTTTTTTCAGTCTCAGACATCTGAATTTCTCTTTCTTGGGTATGTTTCATTGTAAACATACTATTTTAACAGAGCTGTACTTGAGTTTATAAATAAACGTGATAGGAAGGTGCATGTGTTAGCTGGGCTTTCCATCACTGTAACAGATACCTAAGATAATCAATTTTAAAAGGAAAGGGTTTTTTGGCTCACAATTTTGGAGGTTTAGAACTGTGATTGGTTGGGCCCCTTATATTTGGGCCTATGGGGAGGCAGCAGAGGTAGCACCAGGGCATGGTGAAGCCACTCCCCTAATGGTCAAGACAAGAAAGAGGAAGAGAAAGAGAGTAAGTGGGGGGCAGAGTTCCACAGTCCCCCTCAAAGCCCCTCCCCTAGTGACTAAGGTCTCCCACTAGGCCCCACCTCTTAAAGGTTCCATCACCTCCCAATAAGTAAGTTCATGGCCTCAGCACAAAACTTTTTTTTTTCCCCCATACTGGGGGGTTGAACCCAGGGCCTCGCTCTTGCATGCTCTGCAAGTGCTGGGCCATTGAGTTGCAGCCCAGCCCTTTTTACTTTTTGAGACAGGGTCTCGCTAAATTACCCAGACCTCCTCTGGTCTTGAACTTGAGATCCTCCCTCCTCTGCCTCCCAAGCCGCTGGGATTACAGGCTTGTGCCACCATACCCAGCTGTTGTTGTTGTTGTTGTT
>VMDO01019192.1:5205-40395 GCA_007922755.1 Pedetes capensis | reverse complement strand
AAAAAAAAAAAAAAAAAAAAAACAACTATATACCAAGACCTCTTATGAATACAGATACAAAAATTCTCAGCAAAATACTAACAAACTGAATCCAGAAACATCTAAAAGACTTGATACACCAAGACCAAGAAAGCCTTAACCCAGAAAATGCAACATTGGTCTTACACTTAAAAATAAAGCAAAATAATAATAGACCCAATTTTGTGTGTGTGTGTGTGTGTATGTGTGTGTGTGTGGTACTGGGGGTTGCCAGGGCCTCGTGCCTGCATGGTTTTCAAGTGCTGGACCACTGAGCTGTGCCCCCAGTCCTTTTTTTTTTTTTTTTTTTTTACTTTTTGGGAAAGTGTCTCCCTAAGTTACACAGACTATCTTTGGTCTTCAACTTGTGATCCTCCCGCGTCCACCTGTCTAGCAGCTGGGATTACAGGTGAGCGCCACTGCGCCCGGCGCTGACCCAATTTAAAAAATAAAAGATAGAGAACACAGACCAGTGGAATACAAATGATAGTCTGTAATAAATAAACCCATGCATCCATGGCCAATTGATTTTCAGCAAGGATGCTAAGGCAACTCAATAGAGGAGAATAATTCCTCAAACTATAAGCATAGAGTAATTATATGATACAACAATGCCACTTGTAGGACTATAACTAAGAAATTTGAAAACCCATGTTCACACAGAAATTGTACACAAATGTTCATGACAGCATTATTCATGATAGTCAATAAGTGTAAACAACCCAAATGCTCATCAATGGATGATGTATAACAAATGTGAAGTATCCATTGGAATAACATTCAGATATAACAAAACAAAATATTGATGAAAACTTCAATGTGGATGAGCTTTGAAAATATTGCACTAAGTTATAAAGTCAGAAGCAGAAGCCCACATATGATATGATTTTACTTATATGAAGTTTATAATAGACAGAAATAAGTTAGTGACTGCCAAGGGCTAGAGCAAGGACGTAGTTGGGGGTCCCTAAGGGCACATAGCTTATCTTTGAGATGATGGTTGTAGCCCCTTAACTAAAAATCAATGTACAGCATATGGTTGTATTGTTGTTAGCAACCCTATGTACAACAGAATGATATACTGACACTGTGCCATACCCAGCACTATGTCAGCGCCTGTCTGCTATTCATAGGGTTTTCAGTGACAGATTGGTTTTTGGGATTGCTTTGGGAGTGAGCTTCCAGGTCCTTCTCCCATCTATGGTTGTATATACCTACTAAAACTGCATTGTGTATGGTAAAGTATATAACATGAATTATATCCCAATAAGAAAAATATTATATAGACTGAAATATGAAATTCTGGAGGACTATAAAATAAATATAATTTAATGTATTGTTCATTTAGGAGACATGGTGATGAGTATATGTATTTTCATGGTCATATTACTTTAATTCCTACTTTGAATTTTTCATGATAATTTCTTTACGGAAAGTAGTGACAATATTAGTTTCAGAGATTTCTCAAGACAGTATAAATATCTATTTCCATCATGGTTCCCAATTTGATAATACTTATATTATACTGTACATCCAAATACAGTAGAAATATTTTAGCTAATTCATTTAAGAGTGGAAGCCTTTCAAATGAACAAATAACCCCCTAGAAATCTTGATTCTGAAATCTGCAATGTCTTGGTTCATCTATTTCTATTATATCCATTTATCATTATGTTCATTTCATCTTGTCATCATTCATGTAGATTTCAACTTTTTGGTATGCTAGCCTTTTATATAAGATATTACTGTATACCATTTTATATCTATGAGTTTAAAAATATTTTACGGAAAGTATATAATGCATTTTTTTAAAACTTCTTTGAGTGTTGTTTAATTAAAGAAATCCTTTGGGTTTTCTCTGAGCATCAAAATCTAATAGAACAAAAAAATCAGTAGGTACCCTAACAGACTACTTGTATGCAGATAACAAAGATAATTTGTTAATTATAATTGCAATATACTGTAGTTAAAAGACCCTGTGATCCTGCTGATCTTTAGCATCCAAATGACTTAAATATATGACTGAATAAAACATTTTATATTTTCTGGGAATACATACTAAGATTCTAGCCAAGTGGTAGGCATTTTTTATGAACAATGAAAAATTTATTTGAGCATCTGTCTGCTTCCAAATAGCCAGATGTTTTTCATTTAGACAGCACAACTCCCAACAAATTTAACTTTAATTCCTTTATCAGCCATGGGACACTATAATGTCTCTCTTCTCTGAAAAACCCAAACCAAGCAAGGCTCATGGCAACTATATGACACAGCTAGCCCCACAGGATCTTACCATGATCATTGTTGGAGGTATCACTGTATCATTTCTGTATCTGGCACATTAAGACAGTGTTTGGAGAATTATCTGAAGGATTGTTGTTGGAGTTAGGTGCCGTGGAGTTGGTGTTCCACTCATAGTGACCCTACACACAACAGGTGAAACACTATTGTCAGTGCTTCTTTGCTATTCATAGGGTTTTCAGTGGCTGATTTTGGGGGGAGGAGGGTGGGGAGTGAGTTGCCAGGTCCTTCTCTCAAGCCTGCACCATCTGGTGTTCCCAGACAGTCTCCCATCCAAATACTGACCAGGTGCGACCCTGCTTAGCTTCCTAGATCTGATGGGACTGGACGCCACAGTAGTACAGCTGCAGGCATCTGAAGGATACTCTTCCTTAAAGTATTTGTCTCCTACAAAATAAACTGGGATTGCATTCCTAAGTACATTTTATTTCCATATAAATACAGTTACCTAACATATATAAGTGAACAACATAGTGAAGATATTCTGGAAAGATAAAATTAATATTATTCAGTTCCTCCAGTGTTTGAGGGGCATTGCTAATGGATATTTTTCAGATCACTTGCATTGTAAATACCTGGGGTTATGATGTCAAACGGCCCAACTCAAAATACTCTGAACCCAAGTCTCTGAAGAAAGACTACAAAATTGCATAAAGGATAGTTCAGGCCTGGTGGGGCAGGCCTGCAATCTCAGCACTCAGGAAGTAGAGGCAGAAGGATAATGTGTTTGAGGCCAGTCGGAGCTACATAGTAAGACCCTAACAAAAAATCAGCGACTTAGTGTAAGCTCAGTGGTGGAGCACTTGTTTCATATGCCTGAGGCCTTGCTTTCAATCCCTAGCACCAAACAAACAACAAATACAAAAGCAAAAACAAAAATCCCAAAGTTTATATTGAAACATGATCATGTTTCCAATTTCATGTAATTATTTTTCTGCTTCTGGTAAATACGCAAGCAGGAAAGATATTGCTGTTGTTGCTGTTGTTAGGTAACATCGAGTCGTGTCTGACTCATAGCGACCCTCACAGGGTTTTCAAAGGCTGATTGTTTCGGGATTGGCTCAGGAATGGATTGCCACATCCTTCTCCCATTTTTGCAGTGCTGAGAGTTGAACTCTGGACCTCAGAGACTGCAGAGCAACACTCTACCAACTGAGCTACATCTCAGCCCCAGAAAAGATGTCAGAGATAAATAAATTGTATTCATCCAAGACTCAGACCTAGTTAAAGGCCAGGCTCCAATTGAAAATCATCCTCTGAGTTTTAAATACATGAAAATAAGTGCACACTTAAATTTGTCTTTTTTGATATTTAAGTGAAAATTATTTAATATTAGTATTTTTTTAATTACTGATAATTTTAACATACAACTTAATGGGTCTCATGATGACATTTCCTTCCATTACATGCATTTCATTTTATATTGCTCATGTTCATTTACCCCTTACCTTCTCATGACTTCCTCCCTCATCCACTCTCTCCTCACCAAAGCTGTCCCTTCTACTTGCATATCTTTTTTGAGTGTATCTATCTATATATGTACATCCCAATTTTGCCATAAAGGCAACATATATGCTATTTCCTTTCTTTTCTCCTCTTATGCTTTCTTCCTGCCAGCTCTCTCTTTTCTTTAGTCCATTATCTTTCCCTACTTAGGTCCCATCTGCTTTCAGGTCTAACATTCACATAGGCTGGGATTTAGCTCAGTTGGTAGAGCATTGCACTGTAGTCTCTGAGGTCCCAAGTTAGATTCTCAGCACCCCCAAAATGGGAGAAGGACATGGCAATCCACTCCCAAGGCAACCCTAAAACAATCAGCCACTGAAAACCCTATAAGGGTCACTATGAGTCAGACATGACCTGGCAGCACCTAACAACAACAACAACAACAACAACATTCATATAAGAAAGAAAACACGTGATGTTTATCATTCTGGGTCTGGTTCATTTTGCTTAAAATGATGATTTTTAGTTCCATCCATTTTCCAGCAAATGCCATAATTTTGTCCTTCTTTATGGCTGAATAAAACTCCATGGTGTATATATACCACAATTTCCTTATCCACTCATTTGTTAATGGACACCTATGTTGAGTCCATATGTTGGCTATCGTGAATAGTGCTGCAACAAACATGGATGAGCAGATATCTCTATGATATATTGACTTCTGTTCCTTTGGATATATACCCAGGAGTGGGATAGCTGGGTCATATGGTCATTCTAATTTTAGGTTTTTTAGGAACCTCCATACTGATTTCCATAGTGGCTGCAACAACTTACATTCTCACCAGCAGTGTATAAGGGTTCCTTTCTCCCAGAATCCTTGCCGGCCTTTGTTGTTGTTTGTTTTGTTGATGTGCTTCTTACTGATCTTGTTGGAATTCCCAGGGGGATAGAGAGTATCCCAAACATGGCTGGTCCCAGGAGCTCATCTAGCCCACTTAGAGGACCTACCCCTCTCCTCCAGGGTGAATGACCCTTACCCTATATCTGGGTCATTTGCTCCCATTGAATCCTATGGGGCAAGATAGCAATGGGTCACCTTTGCCATACATCCGGGTATCTCACTCTTCCCTCCTCCCATCAAGTGGGCCAAGATGGCACCAAAGGTATGGTAGCATCTAAAGCTGGTGCCTGATTGGTCATTTCTGATCCAACCCTGTTCCCCTGATTGGCTGGCTATCAGGTCATATAAACTCCACAGCTCAGAGTTCAACAGCCATTCTGAACACCATCCTAGAGAAGCTCACTGGGTCCTTGCAGTTCCTTAAGGGACCAAGGCCCATTTACTCTCCTGCCTAGCCTAGCCTTCAGCCTTCCTCTGACCTGCCTTCATCATATTTCAACCTGCATTCCACCTCTATCTGAACCCGACCTCTACAATGCCAGATATCCTACATGAACTGACAGCTTCCAGATGCAAGACTCCAAGAAGCAAGCCTCCAAAAGTCAAGTGCAGGGCCTCCGAAGTGGCAAAGCCTGTGAACCAGAAGAGCAACAACACCCAGGAGTCTCTGCCCCAGCAGCAGAGACAACAACAGAGTGCTTCCCTTCTCCAACTCCCTTTTCCCCTCTCCCTAATCCTCTATTCCTTTCCCCTCCTTTGTGAATAAATCCCTGTCCTTTTATCCTCTGTGTGAGGCTCTGTTCTCCTGCTACTGCCTCGACACCGGGTGCAGTGTCAGGGCACCCACCTCTTGCTTCCACCCACAACACAGAGAGAAAGAGGAACCTCAGAAAGAACTAGACAGATACCTAGATGATATATATATATATATATATATATATATATATATATATATATATATATATATATATTTTATATACATACATAAGCATATATGTTTCACATACAATGTGCATATAAACAAAGATATACAGGGCATGCCACTACAGTGCCTTCCATCCATTGCATCCTGTTTTCTTAGATGTATATTTTCCCTTTGGGGAACAAAAAGAAAGCAGTTTCTAGTTTTGTGAAGAGGGCCACATTCTTTCTGAAAAAAAAAATCTTTGGCTTCCGATTACTTATAAAAGCATAATTAATTAGGCTAATAGTTGGAATTTACTTTAGTCTTAAATTTTACCACATAATAGGATAAAAATTATTTACCACAAAGTCAGTCCCTGTTAAAAAGTCAGTATGTTAAATGCTGAATTCTCAAATTAGAATTTAAAGTTCAAAAAAGTCTCAAAAGTAAGTTTATAAAATATGTACCAATTTCAACATAGTACTGACGTGTCTGTCAGCTTGTGGTACTGTGGGGGCCTGCACGTTGTTATGATGCTGAAAGCTATGCCACCAGTATCTCAGATACCAGCAGGGCCACCTGTGGTGGACATGTTTCAGCTGAGCTTCCAGGCTAAGACAGACTAGGGAGAAGGATGTGGCAATTAGCCATTAAAAGCCCTATGAATAACAGAAAAGCACAGTGCTGGAAAATGAGCCCCCAAGCCTAGATAGCATTCGATGGACAACTGAGGAAGAGTTGCCTCCTCAAAGTAGAGCGTATCTTAATGATGTGAATGGAATAAAGCCTCTGGGGTCTCCTTTTTGTGACATGACTCAAAATGAGAAGAAATATAGTGGTTGCAACAACGGACTTAAACATAAAAAGATTGTATTCCTCCCACAGTGTTGGGTAGTGTTTTGTCCTGCTGTACTTAGGATTGCTATGCATTGGATCTACCTCAAGGGCACATAAAAACAGCAACAAAATAGTGCTTTTCTCTGAAGAAAGAGATTGAAAAGCTTTGGAGGAATTTCTAATATATTTTAAATTTTCACTTTAAAGCCTAAATTAGATATTGCAGTACTGTTGATCACATTTTTCTTTTTGTTGCTCTAGATAAAGCAGTATAATTCCCAAAACAAGTAGTTGGAAGTCCTTTGTGCCACTTAGAGAAAGAGAAGGGACTTCATGTTTAGCTGACTTGGGAGTCACGGGAAAAACTCAATGAAGCAGCTAACTTACTTAATTTATCATTAATTTGGAGTTAGAGCCATCACTTAGTTCCCACAGATATTTGAAACTCCAAACCAGCAGTTCCCAAGAAAGCTTCAGGGACTGACTTTGTGGTAAATAATTTTTCTATGGACCTAAGACAGAGCTCAGGCTGTAATGCAAGCAATGAGGACTGACTATAAATTCAAATAAAATTTACTTGCTCAGCTTGCCCAACACTCCCTCCCTCCTGTGTGGCTCAGTTCCTAACAGTCTTACCTGTCCAGGCCCAGGGATTGGGGACCCATGCTCCAAACAAACAGGAGCACCTTTAAGATTTGAGCATCACATTACCACCTGGAAAGGCCAGTGGGCACTCATTAGGGGTCAAATAGCAATCATAGGGATGATTTCAGAAGTGTGAGGGATTTCCAGTGGAGTAGCATTCTTTGTACTGTGCCCACCTAAAATCTTCACTTGCTATAAGTTATTTGAAATGAAGCAGGATCCTTATCAAAGCATCTGGATATTGAAGTCATTTTTACCAGTTGCAAAAGTGAAGCAGCTAATTTGGGACTTCTGAGATTGTTCGAAGCTAACCTGGGACTTCTTGGCAGAACAATGTGATTCTTTGTTTGACCAAAGTGTCCCTATCTTTTAGGGAATCAATTCAACACATATCAAGAGTGGACCAATGTGAAAGAAAACTGGAGTGACTGCACCTGGGGAAGTGTCTATCATGAAACCAGCAGTGTAGGCAAGAGACAGATCATGCTGAGACTTGGGGACAGCGGACTTTCTTAGTTATTCAAACCATAAGGAACCATAGTAATCTTAAGCAAGGAAAAGAGGTTGATACTATGAAGCACAGAAAGATTAAGCCATTCCCTGAAAATCAGACACATAAATGGTAAAGCAATGCTTAAGAAAGTCTGATTCCAGAGTCCACAATAGCCACCTACTGAATTTAAAGATTTAGAAATATTTAGGAAGAGAATCCCTTGGACTTGATTTATATGAAGTAAAAAGAAGAGAATGTCAAAAAGTTGTGACACATGATTCATATGTTTATGTTTCTCTGAAGACTAATTTCACATATTCTTGGCAAGATTAGAAAATATATATATAGCATCATGAAATGCATGGAAGGAATCAAAATCAGAAAATAAAATTTATGAATGTAGTTTGTGGATCTTTTCTTCTATTCCAACATGATTTTTCTAGGCCATGTACTCAGTAAGCAATTGATTTTGTGGTTTCTAAAATATGCACAGAAAGCAGTATTCCTGTCTTTACATTTCAACTTGATATGAAGATCCCACTGTGAACTCATTTTTCTCATTATCTTTTCCCTACTTAATAAGAAGGAACAAAGAACCATAAAACTGGAAGAATATCTGTTTCATTCATTTTGTTTGTCCACAACTCAGCTTTATCCACTCATCCAATTTTTTTATGACTAGCTTGTATATCATTTGGATACCATCTTCATTTCCATTTCAGTTGCATTTATATTGAGATTTCTAAAACAAAACATCTTATTAATCCTTTCATCTGATCATAGTCTTCATGTCACCCATTTCTTTCAGAAGGGAATTATAATCATACTTCCTGTTAGTGTCTTTATACTCCAGCCCAAATGCACTTCTCTAACTCCAACTCCTATTGGCTTTGTTCACAAATTATTTTCACGATGCCAGGGCCATCTAAAGAGATGACATCACACTTGTTGTATAAACCATAATCCTTACCACAGTCAGTAGAGAAACTTCATTCTATGGTCTTTTGCCCCTCTATGATGTCATTTCATAGCACTCTACCTCCCTCTCTGTGCCCCAGCAGGACAAGCATTCCTTGCTCCCTGAATACAGACTGGTGCACTACAGAATGAAGGACAGGGGCCCATGCTACTAGTTATTCCCTCTGCCTTAAAATGTCACCCCTAAATAGCCCATTCTTTCACTACAGTCTGCTCTTTGGTATTCCATCCATTCTGAAATCTCTCTTCCTTCTCTTGTGCACACTATAACTTGATATCCCTCTCCCATGACACTGAAATGCAAGTTCTGTTAGGGCAAAAAACTCTATCTTTGTTCACTGCTGCATCTTTAATCAAGAAAGTGGTTGCACCAAATAGAGGTTAAAAAGTTTTTTTAAAACTATTGGATGTACCATATAAAAAACTAACCAAGTAGTGAAAGACTATTCAAGAAAAATAAAATTTTAATCAATGTCTCTAACGGACAAAACTGTAAAATAACTGAATCAAGTATTACCAAATCAACTACAAATGTAATGACTGAAACTAATTGAGAAATGTGAAGGTAGACAAATACCAGAAAATCCATTTATATAATCTACCATATTAATACAGAAGAAAGTGTATGGCAATGTATAAGATAATTCAAACTTGAAAATGAAATGCACTGGATAACATTTAATCAGAGGCTGGGCACTGTGGTGCAAACCGGTGACTCAGAAGGCTGAGGTAGGAAGAACAGCATTGCAAAAATGGGAAATGGACCTGGCAGCCCACTCCTGATACACTCCTGAAACAATCTGCCATTAAAAACATTATGAATAACTGAGAATCACTGACATAGTGCCAGGCACAGCACAGTGTTCAGAGGGTTTCATTCCATTGTACACAGGGTAGTTATGAGTCTAACACAACTCAATAGCATCTAACAACAAATAGAATGGAAAGGAGGACTCATTTAATTAACTATAAGATAATTACCAAATATTCACCAATTGTATCATAATTAAAAATTATGAAAATTTAAAAGCACTTTTTATTGAATTAAAAACAACAAAATGGTGATGTCTGCCATTTTTATATCCATTCACTTTGACAGTGGAGGAGGCCTTGGGAAATTCTGTGAAATATTATGTATTTATTTATTCAAAAGAGACAAGTTTATTCAAAAGAAATCCTGTATTTTCTTACTTATAGACATTTATGACTCTCCATGAAATAGCCTAGATAATCTAAAACACAAATCAAGAGTTTAGTGAGAGTGTTGGGTGTATGGTGTGTGTGTGTGTGTGTGTGTGTGTGTGCACGCACGTGTGTGTGTGTGTGTGTGTGTGTGTGTTGTGTGATTATGTGAATGAAAATTAAACATAATGAAAACAGGATGCAGTGGTGCATGCCTGTAATTCCAGTGATTTAGGAGGCTGATGCTGGAGGATTGTGAGTTTGAGGCCAGAGACAGCCTGTGTAATTTTTTGAGATCCTGTCCTAAAGTAAAAAATAAAACATTGACTGGGGGTGCAAGGCTCTGGTTTAACACCCAAGGACTGGGGGAAAAAAAAAAGAAAAGAAAAATACCACCATAATAAAATATAACAGAAAATGTGATCCCATGTGACATTTGCCTAATGGCACCTAAAATCTTTTGTTATCTAACAAAAGACCTCTAAGGAGAAAATTTGAAGATAACCATATTCATAGACAGAAAGAGTCAATATCATAAATATATCCTCAAATTAAAATTTAATCCATTAGCAATTAATATCCCACTTTTAGCAAAATTGTTTTGTAAACCCTAAAATTAATATGAAAGAAGCCAGAAGCAAGCATAGTTACAAAATTTGAAGGAAAAGAAAGCATAAAGACTTGAATAAAGGTAGATTTTATAGTTATAATTATCAAGATACTATTTACTATAATTGCCCTCAGATACAGAATGGAAGTGCCAGAAACAAGATCATGAATATGTGGTATATTAATGAATTCATAAATAGTCATAACATGTAAAGGCTGTAATATTGGAAACTGAAAACTAATTATAGTAGAAAGAGAACATGTTTGTTTGCTTGCTGGTTAGTTTGTTTAGCAGTGCAATGTTTTGGGAACTTGCATATCAGTTCTGTGAAATTGGTGGCATTTGTCAATAGAACCTCTAATAGCTTGTGGTAACTCACACACTCATTCCATCCTCAGGGGAATTTCTGAGCAAGCTCACGAACAGAATGATCTCTTCAGTCAGGATAATCTTAGAATCCTTTTATAAAGGCCTCATTTGTTTTTGTTGTTGTTCTTTTACCTCTGAAGTGGTGTGATAGAGTCTAAGGAAGTATTAGCCTGTAGACAGCATTAAAATGTTTAGGAAGCAGCATAGGAAAAGACAGGACAATTTTTTAACTCTGCCTTCACTCTAAGTATTACCAGGAAGGATACAATAACTTTCTTCAATTGCCAGCTCAAAGCACCAGTGAGAAAAATCAAAAAAGAATTTTGAGTCAAATATCAATGATTGATGAAAGGTGTGCTTTTTCCTGTGTTTTCTGTGTATATTATGTAGAATTGCCAAGCCTTCCCAATCACAAACATGATCATTCCCAATTTTGAAAAAATAAAGCTGATGGTAAGAAGATATAGGGGCTGGGGTTTAGTTCAGTTGGTAGAGTGCTGCTCTACACTCTCTGAGGACCCAGGTTCAATCCCTAGAACAGCAAAAATGTGAGAAAGATGTGGCAATCCACTCCTAAAGCAATCCAAAAACAATCAGTCATTGAAAACCCTATGAGGGTCGCTATGGGTCCTACTCGACTCAGTGGTACCTAACAACATCAAGAAGATATATTAAGTGCTGAAGCTCACACATTTAACTGGGGGACTAAAATTTGATTCAAATTTGCTTGCTTGTTTTCAAAGTCTGTATTTCCACCCAAACAAAATTTTATAAAGGAAGGATATTCTTTCCTAAGGAAGAATTTCCTATTTGGAAGCACTGAAGTTCAACATAGCATTCTATCTTGCCATTTCTTTCTGCTAATTAAGTCCATATCATAAGGGAATGATGAAATCCATATACCTACACAGTCAGGAAAAGTGACTCACTCTTGGCAAAACAATCTTTTTTTTTTATTTTTTTTATTTTTTTTTTTAGCAGACCTAGGATTTGAACCCAGGGTGTCGCGCTTACATGCTTTGCAAATGCTGGACCACTGAGCTGCACCCTCAGTCCATTTTTTTTTTTACATTTTGAGACAGGGTCTCACTAAATTACACAGACTGCCTCTGGTCTCAAATTTGCAATCTTCCTACCACCTCCTCCCAAACCGCTGGGATTACAGGCGTGCGCCATCATGCCTGGCTTGGCAAAACAATCTTAATGACATTTTATTTTGTGTATTAGTGCCTTTCTATCAAAAGTCAGCATAAATTTGTGAGTCTATGATGACTTAAAAATAAAACTTCTATCATCCTATTGTTAGAGCATGTATGACATGAGGAAAAGGGGACATTCCCCTCATCTTTTTTCCTAATAATCTTTTATGTGTTTTCTTTCACACTTGCACATTATCCTCAAATACTTAACAATAACAACAACAACAACAACAACAACAACAATACAGGTTAGAACATCAATCCACATATATAAATTATTTTTATTAGAATAAAATATCTAATGGGTAGTTAGCAAAAAATTCCTTTATTATAGAAATAGGAAGAGATTTTTAGAAAATGTGGAAAACAGCATTCATCCAAATTTTATCCTTATATATTGGCTCAGGAATATCTTTTAAACACAAAATCAGTGGTGGGAAACTGTCTTAGTGTCAGTAAAGAGGGAAGGATGATCTCCAAATCCTAAGAGCATCATTTAATTTATTTAAATGTAAAGATATTGTTATGAGATATTATTGAACAATAAAAAGGAATAGGGTACTGATAAGTGGTACAACATAAACAGTAAAGTATTTAAGAACTTCAAACATTCCTTTGTTAAAGTATAATTGTTTTTGTTGTTAGATGCCATCAAGTTGGTGTCTGAATCATAGCGACCCTACATATAACAAGTGAAACACTATTGTTAGTGCTTCTCTGCTATTCATGGAATTTTCATTGTTTTTTGGGAGTGTATGGCCAGGTCCTTCTCCCAAGCCTGCAGCATCTAGTGTTCCCAGGCAGTCTCCCATCCAAGGACTAACCAGGCCCAATCCTGCTTAGCTATTGAGTTCTGATGGTATTGGATACCACAGTGGTATGGCTTCAGGTCAAAATATAATATTTAAGTAAATATACCAGTAATATTTAGCTGCTACCAATAATGCTTTTATATTTTATTAATATTAAATTTAAATTACTCCAAATAAAATAAAATTATCTCTCACTTTAAATATTATTGGCAAATATGGTTATCTTTTTAGGGTTTATATTAATGATTGATTATGAAATTTTTCTTTGGTATATATGTGTAAAATTTTAAAGATGACAATAGATAAGATAGTTGTGTAGAAAGGAAATGTATTATAATTTATAATATTGTAAATATATATTTGAAATTGTAGTAAAACCTTTGAATTTCATTCTATTACTAAAGCAACAATGAGCTTGGGAAAATATTCTCCCCCCCCAGATATACATAAATATGCCAGCTAAATAAATTTAGGTTAAAATTTTACACTCCCATAGGTCTGTTAGTTTGCTATACTGTGGGGGTTTATGTGTTGCTCTGAGGCTGAAAGCTATTCTACCAGTATTACAGATACCAGCAGGGTCACTCATGGTGGACAGGTTTCAGCTGAGCTTCCAGACTAAGACAGACTAGGGAGTAGGACCTGGCAGCCCACTCCCAAAGCAATTAGCCATTGAAAACCCTATGAATAGGAGAAAAACACTGTCAGATATAGTGCCAGCAAATGAGCGTCCTAGGTTAGAAGGCACTCAGAAGACTACTGGGGAAGAGTTGTCTCCTCCAAATAAAGTCTACCTTAATGATGGAAATGGAATAAAGCCACAGGAACCTCCATTTGTTGATGTGGCATGACTTAAAATGAGGAGAAACTGGACTTTATGAAGAACATGGCATCAGGATTGGAGGACGACTCATTAACAACCTGCATTATGCAGATGACACAATTCTGCTTGCTGAAAGGGAAGCAGATTTGAAACATTTACTGATGAAGTTCAAAGAACACAGCATTCAGTATGGATTGCAACTGAACATCAACAAAACAATAATCCATACAACTGGGTCAGACTGCAAATTCACAATAAATGGAGAAAGATATTTCCATGATTTTCCATTACTTGGTTCTACAGTCAACACCCATGGAAGCAGCAGTCAAGAAATCAAAGACACATTGCATTGGGAAAAGTTGTGGCAAATGATCTCTTTAAAGTATTGAAAGTAAAGATGCCACATTGAAGACAAAGGTGCACCTAACTCATGCTATAGTATTTTCAGTAACATCATATGGTTGTGAAAGCTGAACATTGAACAAGGGGGACAGGAGGCAAATTGATGCTTTTGAATTATGGTGCTGGAGACAAATCTTGAATATATCATGTACTGCCAAGAGAACGAACACATCTGTCCTAGAAGAAGTGCAAAAAATGTGCTCCTTGAAAGCAAGGATGGCTAGACTGCATCTTCTATATTTTCAACATGTAGTCAGGAGGGACCAATCCCTGCAGAAGGACATCATGTTTGGGAGAATGGCAGATCAACAAAAAAAGGAAAACCTTCAACCAGATGGATTTATACAGTGTCTGCCCCAACAAAGGTCTTAAACATAAATAAGATAGTGTGCCTGGCACAGAATTGGGAAATATTTTTTTCTGTTGTACATAGGGTTACCATGAGTCAGACCCAACTGGAAGGCACCTAACAACAACAACAACAAACTTTTATAAGTATAACAAAAAAAAAATCTAGTCTGAACAGAGTGTTAAAATGGCTACATGTTATCTTATAACGTGAAAATTAATATTGTTGTTGTTGTTGTTAGGTGCTGTTGAGTCGGTATCTGACTCGTAGCGACCTTCTGTACAACAGGGGAAACACTATTGTCAGTGTTTCTCTGCTGTTCATAGGGTTTTCAATGGCAGATTGATTTTTGGGAGGGGATTGCCAGGTCCAAGCAAAAACTATTGATTGAAGTTATTAATGTTCATGTTACAAATCATGTCTTCAACTTAATAACATTACAAAGAATTGAAATCTACACTCATCCATTCTAATCATGTTGTTATAAATGTAATATATTATTGATCAATTATATATAGCAGTTTGAGTAGAAATGAAACTATTATAAATGTTTAACTAAAAGTAGTAGAATTAAATGAGAGTCTATCTCTCAGAATAATACAGTATATAGCAAAAAACTGCATGTATGCTTAACCATAAATGATTTTTCTCTATTAATATTGAAAATGTAGTAAAGAATAGGATGTACAGTAAAAGTTCAAGTGTAAAAATATATTCCATAAATGGATATGGAGGGGTTAAGATATAACCAAGTAAATGAATAGATAGTGAAAGAAATGGAGAGTGAGAACAAGAGTCTAACATAACACTAAAGTAAATTGTTACGGTAATTCAACTATTTAATTTTTTTTAATTATGAAGTAAAGTATACAAGATTAACCAACCAAATTTATAGGTAATAAAAAGAATGGTTAAGTGAAAGTCTGTTTATGCAATTCTGGTTAAATATTTCCATTAGTTTTCATAAATAAGTATATATGCATTTTTAAAATCACAAAATACTTGCAGACAATTAGAGATTGTTTTGTCAATACTGTATTACATACTGTCAAACAATGTGCAGAAAATAAGTAAACTGAATTTTCAGTGATTCTGTAAATTAGCAAAATAAGTGACATGATTACTCAGGTATTCAAAAATATTCACCTTTAATTTGAAAATACAGAATTAAGTAGCTACATTAGTCCTAGGAGAACCATCTCTTAACTTTAACATATGAAATTATACATAACAAGTAGTATCCTTCTTATCAGAAAGATCTCCCCAACCCATGCAACCCAGGTTGTTGTTATGAGGACTTATATATTTTGTGTATTTGTTGTTTTTGTTTTGCTATACATGTGTGGATTTATTTCTGGGCATGTATTCGGTTTCATTGGGAGAAGGACCAGGCAACCCACTCCCCAAAAAACTCATTGAAAACCCTATGAATAGCAGAGAAGCACTACAATAGTGTTTCATTTGTTGGTACATAGGGTCACCATGAGTCAGACACCAACTTGATGGCACCTAACAGCAACAATTCTGTTTCATTGGTCTATATGTTAATTTTTATGCAAATAACATGATATTTTGGTTAAACAGCCCTGTAGTTTTTCTTGAGATTAGCTATTGTGATGCCTTTTACTATGCTCTTTTTGCTTAAAATTATTTTGGCTATTGGGAGTCTTTTGTGCTTCTGTATAACTTTTAGGGCTTTTCCCCCATAAATTGGTGAAGAATGTCATTGGTATTTTGATCAGGATTACATTGAATCTGTAAATCACTGTGGTTAGTATGGACATTTAACAATATTATTTCTTGCAATCCATGAACACGGGAATTGTTTCCTGTTTTGCATGTGTCATCTTCAATTTTTTCTATCAATGTTTTATAATTTTCATTGTAGATGTCTTTTACTTTTGATAAATTTATTCCTTGATGCCTATCAACAGATACATGAATAAAGAAAATATGACATATATACATGATAGAATATTAATCAGCTATAAGAGTGATTGCACACTATCACCAGCAAAACTATGGATTAGAGGACATTATGTTAAATCAAAGGCATGAGGCAGAGAAAGACAAGTATCTCATATTTTCTCTCATATTAAGAAACTAAAAAACTGAATCTAAAGGTAAAATTGATTTCTAGTTGATAAGAAGAAGGGAAGAGGTTGAGGGAGCTGCCATAATGAGTTATAAAACACATTTAGATCAAGGTAGTAGGTTGTAGCAGTCTATAATATAATGGGGTGATCATAATCATAATAATCTATTACAAATTTTATAGAGAGCTTGACAAGAAGAGCTTGAAAACTTTAAGCATTGAGTAATGGTATGCAAATGGAAGTATTAATTACATGTGTACATGTATTAAAATATCACACAATTATTTTTTGTTAATTAAAAATATAAAGAAAAAGCATATGAGATGGAAACCCTTACTATCCTGATTGATCATTGCCATTGAATATGTGTGTCAAATTTTCACATGGTACCCCATAAATATGTACAATTAATACAGTAATAAAAGCCCATTGAACACAATTAACATATAATCTGCCATAACTTAGCAATACTACACATTGTACAGTATGAGTTGTTTCTCCTAATGATCATGAATGTTAACTTAAAAACTTAAAACAAAGGATTGCTCAAGTGATGTTAGCTAAGAATCTATTTTCAAGTTTTAAAAATTGTTTTCTCTTTTCTAATTTTTATAATCACATACTGATTCTAAACAATAAAAAAGATCACCACAACAAAGTACAGCATAAGTTTTTGTGCAGAGGTGATAATATTTAAGTGTTTTTCTTTTTTCTACTTTATTAGTAAATATTCAGAGTAATACAGCATTTGATCTTTTTATTACACAACTATTACATCAATTTTGGTTAAAATTTTATCAATGTATGAGATTTGCAGAACCTGTTGACGAATATGTAGTAAAACTCATAGGCATATTTGGGTTATGTTCACCTATTTTTCCCATGTACTCATGAGGTTGCAACATTTACATTGAGTTTAGCCTCTCCCCATTATCTTTCTACATTGTTTCTCCCCAGACCCCATGTTCTGCAATCTTCACTTCCCTTTGCTGGTTCTCTCCTTCTTTCATTCTATTCTTTTATTTATTAGAACTTTTAAATGTACAACTTAATGGGTTTCATTCTGACATGAATTTCATTGTGACATTTCCATATATACATTTCATTGTGCATTGCTCACATAACTTCCCCCTTACCCTCTCATGACCCTCCTCCCCTATTCCCACCCCATCACCAATGATCTCCTTTCTACTTGTATGTCTTTTTGTTGGAATATTTATCTATATACTTACATCACAATTTTGATTTAAGTCCAGACTTTTTTCTATAGTGATCTTTTTACATTCTCACAGTATTACATGAGATATCTAGTCTGTTTACATTATTGCCATCCTTTGGTATTATTGGTATTATTATTATTATTACTGTACTAATAAAGTTGTGCTGTTTACAGTAAAATTGACCTCCCTTTCTTCTTCCCTCCTGCCCATCCCATCTTCTCCCATTGTCTCTTACTTTTGCTAGATCCTTCCCTCCTTCTTTCCACTCCTTAAATCGTCCCTTCTATGCTAAGTTTAATTGAGCTTTTTATTATGTTTCAATTTATGTATAAGATTTTTTTCATTTAAGTTTGATTCAGTTCCCACATACGAGTGAGAACATATGGTATTTCTCTTTTTGGACCTGTGTTAATTCACTTAAGATAATTTTCTTCACTTCCATCCATTTTGCTGCAAATGACATTACTTCATTTTTTAAATTGCTGAGTAGTATTCCATTGTGTATATGTACCATAATTTTTTTATCCATTCTTCTGTTGATGGGCACTTTGGTTGATTCCATTTCCTTGCTATTGTGAAAAGTGCCTTATTGAATATGGAGATGCAGGTGTCTCTGTGATATGATGACTCATCTCCCTTTGGGTATATTCTCAATAGTGGTATAACTGGGTCATATGCTAGATATATTTTTAGTTTTGTGAGGCACCTCCATATCGATTTACAAAGTGGTTGAAAATATTTACAACCCCACCAGCAGGTTCCCTTTTCTCTGCAACTTCACCTTCATTTGGTTTTATTTGCTTTATTGGTCTTTGCCATTCTTGTCTTGATTTGCATTGCCCTAATGGATAGGGATATTGAGCGTTTTTTCATGTGTTTCATGGCCTTATGAGCTTCTTCATTTGAGAACTGTCCATTCAGTTCCTTTGCCCACTTGTGTATTGGGTTATTTGTTGTCTTGGGAATTGCTTTCTTGAGTTCTTTCTAAATTCTGGAAATTAGTTCTTTGTCCAATGTATACAATGCAAAGATTTTCTCCCATTCAATGGGGACTTCCTTGACTCTATTGATTATTTCCTTTGCTGTATGGAAGATTTTCAATTTTATATAATCTCACTTATCTATTCTTGTTGCAATTTCTTGAGCAATTGGAGTCTTATTATGGAGATGTTTTCCTATGCCTATATATTGGAGTGTATTGCCTATCTTTTCTTCTAGTAATTTTAAAGTTTCTGGTTTATGTTGAAATGTTTTATCCTTTTTGAGTTAACTCTTGTGCATATGGAGAGGTGTGGGTCTGTTTTCATTTTTCTGTAAGTGGTTATACAAGTTTCCCAGCACCATTTATTGAAAAGGCTATCCATTCTCCCATTTACCTGCTTCACTCCTTTGTTGAAAATCAGGTGACTATAGATGATTTGGTGTGTCTCTGGGTCTTATCTTCTGTTCCTCTGGCCTTCAGGCCTATTTTTGTGACAGTACCAACCTGTTTTTGCTAGTACAGACCTGTAGTATAAAGTCAGGGGTGGTGATCCCACCTGCATTAGTTTTGCAGCTCAAGAGTGTTTTGGCTATATGTGGTCTTTTGTGTTTCCATATGAATTTTTGGGTCACTTTTTCTATTTATGTTAAGTTGGTCATTGGAATTTTAATGCAGATTGCATTAAATGTATAGATTGCTTTTTGTAGGATAGCCATTTTTACAATATTAATTATCCCAATTAATGAGCAGGGGAAGTCCTTCCATCTTTTAGTATCCTCTGCAATTTCTTTCTTTAATGTTTCAAAATTTTTCTTGTAGAGATCTGTAGAATTGATCCCAAAGTATTTAAGTTTCTGGTGGGCTATCATGAAAGAGGACTGTATCTTTAATTTCCTTCTCTTCCTGCTCACAGTTGATGTAAAGGAAGGCTACTGATTTTCGAGTGTTAATTTTGTATCCTGCCACTTTGCTGAAGGAGTTAGTTAGGGCTAAAAGTTTTCTAGAGGAGATTTTCAGGTCCTTTAGGTAAAATATCATGTCAGCTGCAAATCAGAATAATTTGACCTCTTCTTTGCCTATCTGTATCCCCTTGATTTCTTTCTCTAGTCCAATTGCCCTGGCTAGGACTTCAATTACAATGTTAAATAAGATAGAAGAGAGTGGGCATCCTTGTCTTGTCCCAGATCTTAGAGAAAATGGCTTCAATTTTTCATGACTTAATACAATATTGGCTGTAGGTATATCATAAATGGCTTTTATAATGTTAAACTATTTTTCTATTATGCCTATCTTCTCCAGGGTTTTTATCAAAAATATTGCACTCTGTCAAAAGCCTTCTCTGTATCAATGGAGATGATCATGTGATTTTTGTTTGTAAGCTTCTTGATATGTTAAATTACATTAATTAATTTTCATATATTGAACCCATCTCCCATCTGTGGAATAAATCCCACTTGGTCATGGTGAGCAATCTTTTTAATATGTTGCTAAACTTACTTTGCCAGGATTTTGCTAAGATTTTTTGCATCTATATTCATAAGGGAAATGGGTCTATAATTCCCTACCTTTGGTGTATCCTTTCCTGGTTTAGGTATCAAGGTAATGGTTGCTTCACAGAAAGAGGTTAGACATGCTCCCTCATTTTCTATTTTTTTGAAATAACTTGAGGAAAACTGGTATTAATTCTTTGAAAGTTTGGTAGAATTCTGCTGTGAACCCATCAGGTCCTGGGCTTTTTGTTGGGAGACTTTTATTATCTTTTCTATTTCAGCATATGTAATGTGTTTGTTTAGGTCACTTATGTCCTCCAGGGTTAATTTTGGTAAATCATATGTGTTAATACATTTATCCATTTCATCTGTATTTTTGTCTTTTGGGAAATACAATTTCTCAAAGTATTCCATAATGATTTCTCTATTTCATTAGGATTGGTGATTATGTTCCCTTTTCATCTCTAATTTTCATGATTTTGGCCTTTTCTTTTTCTCTTTTTGATGAGATTGGCTAGGGGAGCATCTATTTTGTTAATCTTTTCAAAGAACCGGCTCTTAGTCTCATTAATTCTTTGCATTATCTTTTTAGATTCTAATTGAGATATCTCTGCCTTGATCTTGATAATTTCTGTCTGAGTGCTCTTTTTGGATTGATTTGTTGTTGGTTTTCTAGTGTCATGAAATGTGTTACTATGTCATTTATTTAGCTCATCCCTACCTTATTGATGAAGGCACTCAATGCTTTGAACTTCCCTCTTAGAGTTGCCTTTGCTGTATCACATATGTTTTGGTAGGATGTGTTTTCACCTTCATTTGATTGCAGGAATTTTTTAATTTCCACTTTAATTTCTTCAACAACCCATTGATCATTCAGCAGTGTATTATTTAGTCTCCATGAATTTCTAAAATTTCTGGTGTTTTTCTTGTTTATGAGTTCCAATTTTATTCTGTTGTGGCCTGATAAGGTACAGAGGATGATTTCTCCATTGTTGTATTCATTGAGGCTATTTTTCTGTACTGAAATGTGGTCTGTCTTAGAGAAAGATCCATATAGTGCTGAGAAGAATGTGTATTCCTCACCAGATTGATGGAATATTTTGTAGGTATCTGTGAGTTCCAGTTGGTCTAAGGTGCAGATTAAGCTCATAATTTCTCTGTTGATTTTTTGTTTTGGTGACCTATCTCTTGGTGAAAGTGGGGTTTGAAGTTTCCCATAATTGCTGTGTCTAGAGCAATGTAATCCTTTATTTCCCACAAAGTTTTGTTTCATGAAGCTAAGTGCCCCAAAATTTTGAGAATATATATTAAGTAACATTATTTTTTCCTCGTTGATTGTTTCTTTTAGTCATATGTAGTGTCCTTTATCTCTTCTAATTAGTTTTGGATTGAAGGTTAATCTATCTGATATTAGTATTTTGACTCCTGCTGTTTGTGTTTTCCCCTGCTTGATATATTATTTTCCAGCCCTTAATTCTCAATTGATAACAGTCTTTGCGGTTAGGTGAGTTTCTTGAATGGCACGTATCTGATAATGTACAGAGTATGATTTCTACTTTTTGTATTTGTTGAGGCCATTTTTGTGAACTAAATTGTGATCTATCTTAGAAAAAGTTCCAGGTGGTGCTAAGAAGAATGTGTATCCCTTATCATATAGATGGAATAATCTGAAGACATCTGTCAGGTCCAGTTGGTCTATGGTCCAATTTAAGTTCATAGTTTCTCTGTTGATTTTTGGTGTTGATGGCCTGTCTGTTGGCAAAAGTGGGATATTGAAATCTCCCATGATTATTGTGTTTAGTCTAGTGTGTTCCTTTATTTCTAGTAAATTTTGTTTTTTGAACCTAGATGCACCTGCATTTGGAGTATATGTTAAATAACATTATGGGCTCCTGGTAGGCTTTTCCTTTTAGTAGTATATAATGTCCTTCTTTGTCTTTTCTGAAAAGTTTGGAATTGAAGTCTAATTGCCCCAAAATTAGTATCACAATTCCTGCTTTTTTGTATGTGTCTCCCTTGCTTGATATGTTGTTTTACCACTTTTAATTTTCAAACTTTTATACTCTTTGCAGGTTAGGCTTGTCTCTTGGATACCATATATTGATGGTTTATGTTTTTTAATCCAACTGGCCAGTCTATATCTCTTCACTGGTAAGTTAAGGCCTTTTACATTGAGAGTAATTATTGAGAGGTGCTTATTATTATTCATCAACTCGGTACTTGTTACTAGGTTTTGATTTATATTTGGCCTAGTTTTTCCTTACTTTCCTCTCATGTTTTTTCTTCATTTCTAAGATCTTGTTTGTAGGGCTGTCTCACTTCCTCCATAGGTAGTGTTTCTTTGAGGATCCTCTGCAATGCTGGCTTGGCGGCTGGGAATTATTTGAAAAATGAAATATCTGGAATGTCTTGTACTTACCATTTATTTTAAAAGATAAATTTGCTGGGTAATGTAATCTTAGTTGGCAGTTATTCTTTTTCAGAGCTTGGATGATGTCTGTCCAAGCTTTCCTTTCCTTTAACGTTGTTGAGAAGTCTGCTATTATACTGATGGATTTGCCTTTGCAAGTGAGTTGGCATTTCTCCCTTGAGGCTTTCAGAATAGCTTCTTTTCACTCTAGATTTAGCATTCCAACTATAATGTGTCACGGGGAGGATCTGTTTTGGTCTATTCTGTTTGGGGTTTAGAATGTTTCAGTTGTATAGGCATCCAGCTTTTGCCTTCAATTTGGGAAGTTTTCATTTAGTATTTCTTTAAATAAATTTACTAATACTTTCATGTTGTTTTCTGGTCCTTCACAGATCCCCTGAATTCTTATGTTTTGTTTGTTTATTTTGCCAGAAATCTCTTGAAAATCTTGCTGACATTGTTTAATCATTCTATCTTGGTATGTGAGTAAATAATATCATCTACTTTTTGTTCAGCTTCTGTGATCCTGGTTTCAGCTTCATCAATCCCTGAGACTGAAGATTCTACCATAATGCTGAGTTGATCTAATTTTCCTTCCATCTCAAGGATCATTGCTTGGCTTTTCTTCAGGCTTTCAAGTTCTCAGAAGAACTATTCTTCCAAATAAAATACCTTTTTGTTCAGTGAATTAATAGATTCATGGAGGTGTCCTTGAGGTCTTTCAGTTTATTTGTAAGCAGCACTCAATTCTTCTTCCAGCATCTATAGGAATCCAGTTCCTCTGATGTTATTAGTTGAAGTGCTTTAGTCTATAGGGTCTTACCATCCAGCATGTCCTTTCATGTTTCATGTGTTTTTCTGCTGGGGCTTAACCATTGCTTGGCCTGGGTGCTAGGCCCCATCTCCTCCACATGTAAAGAGATTCTCCCTCTGATGTTCTCTGATGGGTTTGCATGCTGATGAGTGGGTGTTGGTTCTCTCTCCTTCCCTTTCCCCATAATTTGCAGCCTCAATGTCCAGTGCTTAGCTCCTACTGCAAACTCTGCATTTAGTGTGGCCCCCTCTTTTTCTCCCCATCTCCTGCATTCCCGGTCCCCAACTGGTCCAGCTTAAACCATTATCTTAGGCTCCCCAGACTGTGGCACTACCTCCCTATGTCACAAGTCCTTCCAGGGCCCAGATGCAGCTTATTCTGAACAAGTTTCCCTAGGCTCAGGGAACCAGCAGTGCCTGCTACACTTCACTGTCCCCCAGGATCTCCCCACCTCAGTTTCCCTCTCTCTAGCTCACAGGTTCCAATAGCACCAGAGGCCAGGGTAGTGACTGTCTGTCTTGGAAAAAGAAAAAAAAATGCCACTACTCACACACAGACAGACCCCAGGTCTGAGATCCCATAGGGAGGCTGTGTCATTTGACCTCCTCCCCAGAAAGTCCTAGAGACCTCCATGTTGACCATCTTCCCTCCTGCCAGCTGCAACTGTCTGAGAAGTCCCTGCCACAATTTCCTCGGGCACACATCTTTGCCTGACACCACACAGTACCTCCTTCCTGCCTCTTGCTGTCAGGGAAAGTCATGCTAAGTCATTGCTCAGCTGTGTCCCTTCTGATGTTTCTGTGGATAGTCCAATTTTCATTTTTCTCTGGTATAAAATTTCCTAATGGGTGATTACACCATTGTTTTTAGATTTCTCAATTCCACCACATGGAAAGGGATTTTCACTATGTACTCTCTCTCTCTGAAAGCCAGCAGGTTTAGGGGAGGGGTTTCTGTGCAGCACCCATCTGGCAGGGATGATGGTAGAATGTTCACACTGCTCTCTCAGGCTGAGCCAGGTTTCAGTGTACATTTGGTGACCCACCCTGTGGGTAGTACTATCAGTGCTGCACTAGTAGGGTGATGGCACATTACCTCCAGTCATTCTGAGGATTGTTCCCCCCCTGCAGAGCTTGCACATGCCAAAGTCTCACTTCACAGCGTGCAGCCCAAAGTTCAGAGTACAGATGGTGGCAGGACAAATCTCTCTAATGCCACCATCCTGGTGTGTCCTGACCTCAGGGCTCACTCACTGATCCCATGCTACAGTGAGCAGGATGATGGCATGTCACTCCCAGTAGATCTGAGGCCTGTGCTCCCACGTGGAACTCACTCCACTCCATATTCCATATCCTAAACTATGCAACCAGGAGTTCTGTAGCACGGAGATGGTGGATTGTGTTGCTGACACTGATCATGTTTCTTGATTTTGGGGGTCACTCACCAGACTCTATCCATGAAAAGTGCTCCCAGCATCTTGGCAGCAGGATGTTGGCAGATTGCCAGGGCTATGCTTCGCATTAGATCTCACCCCTAGGCTCCCATGTGGAATTTTCTCTGTCCTGTATACTCTGTGTTCTGCCAGCTAGATGATAAAGGATCATCCACCAAAGTTCTTATTTTCTAATATCATGTAATTTTGTTTTTATTTTTAAGGAAAATTATCATACAAAAATTTTTCTACTCAGCACAATACTACAAAGTACGAAGGAATTAAAAAGCTGCCATTCATAAACCTCCCCAAATTAAACAATTGAAAAGGGTAATAATTAAGAAAATATCTTAAAATGAATGTTTAATTAATATCTTGATAGTAAAATTCTAGGGACGTATAAAAGATAAATAGAGATTACGTGTAAGAAAATGTATACTTATCATATGCATTTAAGGTTTTAGTTTGTTACAAATCAAAATGTTTTCCTTTGGGGATGGAAATAAGATTATGTTGAAATCCTCACTTTTCAAAAAATGTAAATTGATGCATCATCATTATAATTATTTTTTTTGCAAAACAAAATCTCAAATAAACTTTTGGACAATTTAGAAAAAATATTTTGTGGAATAAAATTAAGACAATTTGAAATTGCTCAGGTGGGGAAAAAGGAAATAAATGAGCTTGCAAAAATGCAGACTTAATATATTAAAAACATAAAATAATAATATAGTGAATGGAAGTCACTACTTTACTTATCAAATGATTGTTTATAAGAGTGGGCGCAGTAGTGCATGCCTGTAATCCCAGCAGCTCAGGAGGCGGAGGCAGGAGGATCACAGGTTTGAGACCAGAGGCAGACTGTGTAATTTAGCGATACCCTATCTCAAATAAAGTTAAAAAAAAATTGGCTGGGATGCAGCTGAGGGGTCCAGCACATGCTTTGCAAGTGTGAGGCCCTGGGTTCAAACCCCTAGTACCAGAAAAAAAAAAAAGAGTGATGGTGTCACACAGCCAGATTAATGCAAATTGAAGAAATTGGTGTGTATAATCAGTGACTATAACTGCATCTTTCCAAAATCTACAATAAGTGTGGGGTTGGCACTAATCATTACTTATAATAGAGATATATTGAAATCTATATTCAAGGTTTTTATGAAAATGTATTTTAAAAGTAATAATAAACTAAATATAAATATGGAATTATGATCCCAGCCCCATATGATAGTTTGAAGGTGTATTTTGCCTTACCAACTGCTTCAAATTTTATTAAAAATGCATTTATAAAAATGACATAAAACAAGCAGAAGTATCCTATGGCCACTACAGACAAAGCAATCTCTAAAGGACAGAAAGCTGACACAATATGAATGAAGCATGGGTCATAAGCTCAAAACTAAGTCTGGAGAGTACTCCTGGAAAAGGTGTGCCTGGTACCTGGAATGCTGAGGATGGACCTGGGAAGGAGGCAGTAGCCCTATAGTTGTTGCTTTGTTACAACAAAAGCTGCTAAGAGTCCCAGTCCTTTTGCAACTTCTTATCACCCATTCCATCTCCCTCAGCTAGATAGCAGCACCTGGGTAATGAGTTTTTGATGTCAGCATTATAGAGGCTGGAACTTGCCCTGTATTTTAGCAATAATCAATTACTTAAGATATTCTAGCCTGGAGATGTAGTTCTGTGATAGGATACATGCCTGGCCTATTCAAGGCCATGAGTTTGATACCTAAAATAACCATGAGGTACTTTTATTTAAAACTTTAAATTTAATTGAAGACTACAATTGTATAACTGAACCAGGTGCAGTGGTGCTGGCCTATAATCCCAGTGACTCGGGAGGCAGAGGCAGGAAGGTGGCAACTGTGAAGCCAGAGACAGCCTGTGTAACTTAGCAAGACCCTATCTCATGATAAAAAGTTAAAAAATGTGAAGAGGAGCCAGGTATGGTGGGGCATGCCTGTAATCCCAGGAGCTCAGGAGGTGGAGGCAGGAGGATCACAAATTCAAGACCAGAAGCAGTCTGCGAAATTTAGCGCGACCCTGTATCAAAAAGAAAAAATAATGGGATGAGGTTCAGTGGTCCAGCACTTGCAGAGCATGCAAGCACACAAGGCCCTGGAGTCAACCCCCAGTAACACACACACACACACACACACACACACACACACACACAAATGTGAAGAGGGAGGTGCAGCTCAGTGGTAGAGTGCTTGCAAAGCATGCGTGACACCCTGGGTTCAAATCCTCAGTAATAAAAAAAAAAATTAAATGAAACTGGATAAATGGAGAAATTTGGTACATTCCTATGTAATAAATATGCCTCACTACATGATATTATAGGATTCATTCCATGTCAGCCTAAACCCTGACTTGATTTTTCTCTTAACCCAACAAATAAATTGCAATATCAATGTGCAGAAATAAATACAAAAGAGGCACATAGTAAGTACTTCATAGATATTTTTTCAGTGAAGGATAAAAATGAATCAATGTCTTTTTAAGTGATGCTGTGAATATTAATTATAATTGTGTATTTGGAAACATTTTATAAGCTCTAGTAAGCTGTTGAGCTGGGGTTAAGCTCCATTTGTAGATTGCTTGCTCTGTGAGCGCTGGGTTCCATCCCTAGCACTGCAAAAACAGAAGGACTTGGCAGCCCGTTTCTGAAACAATCAGCCATTAAAAACCCTATGAGGGCAGAAAAGCACTGACATAGTGTGTGGCATGGCACAGTTTCAAGGAATGTTTCATTTTGCTGCACATAGGGTTGCTACAAGTTGGACCCAACTCCACTGCACGTAACAAAAACAACAATTAAGCTATTATTAATTTTAGGCTAATTATTTTTAGCGTTATTTTTACTGATCCATCCTCAGCACTGCAAAAACAAGAGAAGGGTATAGCAATCCACTCCCTGAAGCAATCCTGAAAGAAACAGTCATTGAAAGCCTTATGAGGATCACTGTGAGTTGGATGCTACGCTAGGGCACTGAACAATAATGGGTAGCCTATACAAGTACGAATAATACTTATCTTAGAAATTACATGTTTGTCTCAAAAGTTCTTACCTACTATTTCTCCCCCTAGATATGTTTCACAGGTTTTTAACATAAATATCAACTTGAATAAGGCTTAGATTTAAAACAATGTACTTCATTCATAGGTAAATACATGAAGCACAAAAAATGCCATTATCAATTTTCAAGGTAAGTAGCCCATAAAAGAAATCATACCTTTACAAAGCTGACCTAGCCACAGCAAAAATAAATAAATAAATAAATGCCTCACTTTAAGGTATTGATAAAAGATTTCAGATCACATGACTTTCAAGGTAAATTGTAATAATTGAATGATTTGTCCTGAATACATTTTTAACTGTTATAAAAATGTTCACTGTTTACCAAAATCAGTGGACCTCTTATCAAATGCTGCTTATTAACAAAATCTTATGACAGTTTTAATACAAAAAGAAAAAAGGAACTAAGCTAACCACTTGTCTCATTGTTATTAGTCAGACTTTCTGCAAGGTCACTTAATCCAGACTTGTTTAATGCATGAATCAGATTATCAGGTTTTGCATGGATTCCTTCTTGATCTTGCCCAGCAACAAAGACCTGTCTAGCTCTAATCTTCATGTCTTCACTGTCATACCCAATCTGCTTCATTTCAGAGTCTTTCATTTCCAGGTTTGTTGTTATTAGGTGCCATTGAGTCAGGTCTGATTCACAGCAACCCTATGTATGGAGCTGGAATAATCTTCCATTGTTTACCAAGCTTGCTGGCAAATACCTTTCTTTGTTCCTGTTACATGTCTATCTCACCGGACATCAGGAACTTTCATTTTCCTTCAGTAAAGCATCATTTTCTTCCTCATCTTAATCCTCTCCTGTTTTTATTTCTTCAGAATGAGGTGGTAATTCCTTAGCTAACTTTATTACCATATTTTCAAGGCACAGTCTCAATAATTGTGTGCCAAGTCTTATGGGGGAAAATCTGAATATATGATAAGGAATGAGAAAGAAATGTTGGATTTTGTAAACTTAACAACCTTAGGTATGATTCTAAAGTATTATTTATTTCTAATGAAAGTCTTTATTTCTTATTTTAACAAAAATCATTTCAGTTTCTCTGAAACAGAAGTGACTTTTAAATTTTGGTGGCAGTCTTTGGTTCTCTCTCTCTCTCTCTCTCTTTCTATTTCTCTCTCTCTCTCTCTCTCTCTCTCTCTCTCTCTCTCTCTGATACTGAGGGGCTAAACTCAGAGCTTCACACACACTTTGCAAATGCTCTGCTACTAAGATGTACCCCCAACCCCTTTTTAATTTTTTTATCTTGAGACAGGGTCTTACTAAATTACACAGGCTGCCTGTGGCCTCCAACTGGTGATCCTCCTGCCTCTGCCTCCTGACTCTCTGGGATTACAGGCCTGCACCACCCACCTGACTGGTGGCAGTCTGTTTTTAAAAATCCCTTTCTCATTCTTTTTCACGTTTTGATCTAAACGTTTGATCACATCTAAAATCTAGTGGCTTGCCATTTCTTAATCATTCTAGCATATATGCAAAAACTATTGGAAATCATTCAAATTCTTTCATGGTTTTGCAGAATTTCATCAGTGCCATTTACTGTCTAGTTTTCAATACTCTTGGATGTGTATCACCTAGACAGTAATCTGTTTAGACTTAAGTATTTAAAGTGTTTTTATCACTACTGCCATTATCACTGTGCACCTTGTAAATTCAGATGACAGTACAGATTACTACATCATTTGAAAAGCAAACAACTCTTGTTAAGCATCCATTTTAAAAATGGGTCAACACCTTGACTATTTTGATGTTACTGAAGATTTCATATGCCTCTTTTGTTATTAATGGACTTGGGATTTCATGTTATGAGTTACTTTTATGTTTGAAATATTTGAGAAAACTTTTCTTATTCACCTTTGCCATCTGTCAGTATTTTGTTTCTTTTGACTTTATTCACTACAATATTTACTAATAGACTAAACCTCATCCTTATCTAGTCATTTACTTATTAAAATTTAGAACTACAGTGCTTTTCTTCTGTGTGTGATTTTGCAAGCTTCTAGACCTGTGTCCAAAGTCACAATTTTAAATAGCACCTAATTGATCAAAGGGGAAAGTAAGGGAAATGCCAAAAGTTTTCTAAAAATTTATAGTGCAAATAAATTATGTTTATTGTGATAAATAAGAATGTTTAGTTTGTCCTCATATTAACCAATCATTCTTAATATTTTCACGTATGCACTTTTGGATTTCAGTTAGTGCTCTTATAGAGATAAAGAGGTGGTATGTATATTTCTCACAACAATTAGATTAAAATTTATATGCTTTCAAAAATTGGTATTATTTTTATTTTCTTATCAATATATGGTGAATATTTTCAACTTTAATAAGTTTATCAGCATACAACCTACCTGCTACAATGTTGTTCTCTCATTTAGTGGATTTCTCCTTATGCTATTAACTGAATCTCTTCTTAAATTTGCACTTTATCTACCCCAATATTACATGTGAAATCCTTATATATAAAAACTCAGATTTAGCACCACTTTACCCACAAATTACTCTAATATAATATAATCAGAAAATATATCTATTTATTTGCAAGATCTTTACTTCCTCAATTTTTATCCATAGCAGTCTATTTTGGATTAAAATTTTAACTATGGTCTATCCATGCTGTGATTGCATTGCATTTCTTGTGCTATGGCTCATCATACTGTGTGTGGTTCTCAGAGGAACCAGCACTCTTTCTAGAATACAGTGGATAATGTATAAATTCTAAACCATAAAAAGTTTCAATGAAAATTTCAAGCAAAATTTTTGAAAACTTGTGTATTAAAGATGTGTATTTCTTTTTTGTTATTGTCAGGTACCGTCAAGTCAGGTCCGAATCATAGTGACCCTCACAGGATTTTCAATGTCTTACTTTTTTGAGGATTGTTTCCACAGTTGTCTGCCAGGTCCTTCTCCATGTATTATTTTAGATATATCCAAAATAATTTATGGCTACAGTATATAATGTATGTAAGGTAATAGGATTTATAAGTTGTTGTTGTTAGGTGCTGTTGAGTTGGTGTAGGATTCACAGTGACCCTATTAGGTGAAACAGTATTGTCAGTGCATCTCTGCTATTCATAGGGTTTTCAATGGATGATTGTTTTTGGGGAGTGGATTGCCAGGTCCTTCTCCCAAGCCTACAGCACCTGATATTCCCAGGCGGTCTCCCATCCAAATAACTAACAAGGCCCAACCCTGGTTAGCTTCCTAGATCTGATGAGATCAAACGCCAAAGTGGTATGGCTGCAGGCTTGGATTTATAAGTATATTTGAATAAGTATTTTCTCCTTACTGCATATTTCTTGATATGAAAATACATATGATTAGTCTTTCCAAAACACATAGCAACAGCCAATTTTATGTTGCTGGAGTCATCTTGGGAAAGAATACAAGAAATGGTAATATCTTGGAAAAGTTAGAATGTAATACTTTGTTTCTCATAGGTAGCCTCACTGGATGCCAAATTAGAGCACTCATCTGTTAGAAATCAAAACTGTTTTCTACCAGATATATGGTATCACAGCCATGTGTAACTTAATCATGTTGTCAGTCAAAGATCTCATTAATAGGAAGAGATTTGTCACATTGATAGCTGAGCTGCTCTTTGAAACAACTTCTTTATTTCCACTTTTTAAATTTTCTCAAAATAGGAAAATCTTTTTTTTTTTTTTTTTTTTTTGGTAATAGGGGTCGAACCCAGGGCCTAGTGCTTGCATGCTATACAAGGGCTGGACCACTGAGCTGCACCCCCAGCCCCTTTTTTTTTCTTTACTCTTTGAGACAGGGTCTTGCTAAGTTACACAGACTTCCTCTGGTCTCGAACTTGCTTGGGATTCTCCTGGCTCTGCTTCCCAAACCCCTGGGATTACAGGCATGCGCCACCATGCCCAGCTGAAAATCTCAAATTAAATGGCTCAAAGAATCATCCTCCCAATACCCTGCATCTTTTTTGCTCTATCATTGCATATTTGTAGTTGTGATGTTACGGTTTTATCTTTTCTCTATAAAGAAACTGAACATTGCAATCGTATCAGTTTCAGTTGTTGCAGCTTCACTCTTAAGAAGTAGGCAAGAAGGAAAAGAAAGGAAAAGAGGGAGAAGGAAATACAAGAGGAATTAGCAGTACCAAATCTGTCAACTTGAAGCTTCTGTAAAGGAGAACAAGGAGAACATCCACACTCATCAGCGGCTACTAATGCGTGTGGCAGTGGCTGCAAACACCTTAGGTAATTTGTTTTTCCAAAATTCCAAGTGTAGATATTTTCTTCATTTTGTAGATTAAAAAGGATTATCTGAGAGTTTAGTGATTCAGTATTACACACATGAACATGGTGAAAAGGAAATTGAAAGTTATCTCGTCAGAGATTTTGCTATTTTTGCTTCACCATCTCATTCCCAAACTGTAGAAGAATCATGATGCAAATCCAACTAAGCTCTCTTTACATAAAAAAGTATTGTGGAGGCCAGGTGTAGTGGCACACACCTGTAATACCAGCTCTCAGGAAACTGAGGCAGCCTATGAGTTCAAAGTTAGCCTGAGCTACACAGCAAGTTCCAGACCAGCCTAGGATACATGGCCAGACCCCATCTCAAAACACAAACAAGCAAGTAAAAATTCATGGAAAGGGAAAGTCTTAGGACAAATAGTCTGGAGGAAGACAATGGAAAGCCATTGAAAGGTTTTAAGTTACTGGCATGATACTGTCATTGATATTTTAGAAAAAGTTCTAAGCTAAGCACATGCCTGTAATCACAGAGATTTGGGAGGCTGATGTAGGAGTATCACAGATTCAAGCCCAGAGGCAGCATGTGTAACTTAGTGAGACTGTCTCAATAAACAAAAAAGTAAAAAAAATGGGTTGGGAGTGCAGCTTAGAGAGAGGGCTTGCAAGACATTGTGAAACCCTGGTTTCAACACCCTCCACGCCCCCCCCACCACAGTACCACAAAAGAAAAGAAAAGAAAAGAAAAGAAAAGAAAAGAAAAAAGGAAAAGTTCTCAACCCAGTTCTTGACCTATTCTCTCTAGATTTGACACAGAAACATATTCTGTCTCAGCACTTAAGATTTTTCCATGCAAATAAACAAGAACTAGAAAAAAAGAACAAGAAAAAAATTATTTTATCAATGGTGGCAACATTGCGTTTTGACTTAAATTGTGAATGAAATGCTATTTTTGAGTTAAAGCTGAATAAGCATGCAACTTGTTTAAAGATATTATATTATACTTACATGTTCAACTTCCTTCATTCATGAATTCCCTTGGAAATAGCAAATGTGTTAAAAAATAAAAATAAATCTGACCTCTGTCAAAAATGGAAGATTGGTTTGGATATCAGTAATAGTCTGGTGGAAATGCAGATAAGATTGCCTCAAAGGACATTCTGAGGAACTAGTATTGAGAAATATATAAAGGAAATTCTTCCTGAAAGTATGTGTACAGAACATCCTCCCCCCAAAAAAGAGAAATAAAAAGCAAACAAACATAAAGTGGTAAAAACAAGATGTTAGCCCAAGTTTCCTTCATATGAGGATGGGTGTACAAATGGAAAAAATCCCTATGGGAGGAGCCTCTGTATGAAATCTGTTCTTAAAGTCAGAGAAGGCAAGAGGGTCCCTGCCAAGAACTGCTTTCTACAATTAATACAGAAGGTGACTGCACCTGAACCAACTCTTCTGCAACTGGCTTGCTGGTCTTCTATGACCACACTGCTCCCAGGCAACTGAACTCCAATAGAAAAAAATAAAATGACTAAAATGCAAATATCTTTCATCCCTATTGATTTTACTACTCTAAAGGAAGAACATTATTCTGAGAATTCAATGGTAGTTACTGCCAATAAAGTAGGTTTACTTCATTAACAAGAGGAAATCTAGATTCTTTTTATATGTTATATAATGTAGATAAGAAATGATTGCAATTAAGGAGCATCAACATTTGATATCAAATTAAAACTTTGCATGGTAGAAATGTGTGTGTGTGTGTGTGTGTGTATTGTTGCTGTTATTAGGTGCCATCCAGTGAGTATCTGACACAGCGACCCTGTGTACAACAGGTAAAACACTATTGTCAGTGCTTCCCTACTGTTCATAGGGTTTTCAATGGAGGATTGATTTTTTGGGAGTGGGTTGCCAGGTCTGTCTCCCAAGCCTATACCACCTGGTGGTCCCAGGCATTTTCCCATTCAAGTATTAGAAAAATATTAACTTCTCAGATGATATCCACAACTGGAAATGCTGTGAAGAACTAAGCATTCTTACATATCATTGAGCAACAGTTTATTGTGAAATGCTTTTTAATAAATAGTAGATAATTTTTCTCATATTTAATATGTGTGTGTAACCATTTAACCCAACAATCTCATGGCTAGGAATTTTTTCCTGAGAAATTTGTAAACATTGGTCAGGGAAAATATAGAAACATATTCATGCAGTACTACATGGTGATCAGTTAAATTAAAATTAATTAAAAATAGGTAATAAGAACAATGTAGAACTGTGTATGCTAAACAAATGTCAAAGAAATATGGAAAATTAATAATAATTTGAAAAGATGATTAAATGTATTTAAATAGTTTAAGAAAATGTGTGTTGAAATTATGGCATTATTTTTGTGAAAAGAATTTCATGGAACTCTGAAAAGAGATTATTTTGAGACTGATGAGCTCAGGGTTTGTGCACAGAAAGATAGTTCCATGTTTTCATGTACTACCTTCACTATTTGTATTATATAAGTACATCCCCATGTTACCACATGCTTAAAAGTTTTATTTTTTTTCTTTATGTATAAATTATACTACACATGAAATAAGAAACTTTATTTCTGGTCCTTTAATAACATTTCATGATTCATGCTTAAAATTAAATCTTTATTTAAATTGACCTCTAAAGAAAAGATTAAGTAACAAAGTGCTTAAAAAGTAATATAACTAGTACACACATGTAATTCCAGCAACTTGGGAGTCGGTGCGGAAGGATTGCGAGTTTGAGGCCAGAGGCAGCCTGTGTAACTTAGTGAGATCCTGTCCCAAAATAAAAAAAGAAAAATGGGCTGGGAGGAGTTCAGCCCAGTGTGATAGCACTTGCAAAGTATGTGTAAGGACCTTGGTTCAACCCCCACATACTGATAAATCAATCAATCATCAATTAATATGTTTTTCTTATTTTAAAGGAATCTCTGCCCTGCGTCTGAAGTCCATTGTTGTTGTTAGGTGCCGTCGAGTCGGTATCCAACTCATAGCGACCCTCTGTACAACAGGGGAAACACTATTGTCAGTGCTTCTCTGCTGTTCATAGGGTTTTCAATGGCAGATTGATTTTTGGGAGGGGGTTGCCAGGTCCTTCTCCCAAGCCTACAGCTTCTGGTGTTCCCAGGCGGTCTCCCATCCAGGTACT
>VMDO01019191.1:0-40298 GCA_007922755.1 Pedetes capensis | reverse complement strand
TGAACGAACACAAGCTCAGAAAGAGAAACAACACATGTTCTCACTCATATGAGAGAGCTGACTCAAAATTACAAGAAGGAAAAATCCTACTCAAAGGTCAGATCACATTAAAAGGGGGGGAGGGAAGATAAGAATGAGGTCAATACAAATGGACTAAAAATCACATGTAATTGTTCTAACAAGATAGAAACAAAGACCATATCTTCTTGATAAATGTATGCCCTGTTCCAGCATTGTCAGGAGCCACATTAGGGGAGAATGGCTGGAAGTCTCAGCACTAAGTCATCTTTCATTCCTCCCACCAGACTGCCATCACACCATTTCTAATACCTGCCTTCAAGTCAGACAGGCCAGAGATTCATCTGTTTTACCATCCAGGAGAATAAATCTCAGTCTTCTATAGAAGTCAGGGTCTGACTGTTTCTAAAGCAGTTTTCCTTTGATCCTTCTACCTTTTGTCCTTCCTTCATTCTATTTCAGGACCAATTTAAGATTCTGCTTTTGGCTTTCAACATTAACAGCATAAGGTTCAGATTTCTTCAATATGCTAAAATAGTTATCACTTGTCCATCCCTGGCCACTTATTTTTGTCCGCTCTCTGACTCTCTTTGTCCTTGTGAGATAATATCTTGGACGTTTTTTTAACTTAGTAGGTTTAGGGGAGGGAACAGAGGCTAACATATACAAACAACCTGCCATCTTTAACTGGATTTTTTTTTTTTTTTTTTGCAGTCTAGGGGGTTGAACCCAGGACCTCATATATGCTAGGCAAGTTCTCCACTAAGCAGTACCCTCAACCCCATTTTTTATTTTTTATTTTGAGATCATGTCTTGCTAAGTTGTGCAGGCTGCCTCTGGCCTTAAATTCGAGATTCTTTGCCTCAGCCACCTAAGTCTCTGGGATTACAGGTATGCATCAAAGCCCTGGCTTTAAAGTTGTTTTTTAATACCTAATGATGTATCAATGGTCTTGTTAACAGGAACAATCATGTGCCATAAAGCCTAGAATATTCCTGAAGGGTCCAGGTTATTAGTATGGCTTCATACCTTTCTTAGGATCTCCAAAGACCAGGGCTAATGGCTTTAGCAAGTCTTGAGACCAAGAGATGTTAGGAGGGAAGCAACAATAAAAAATTCTGGTTTATTTTTTCTTGCTTATTATTTTTACTATTATTTCCTGGGATTTTTAAATTTTTACTTCCCATAAAACCAAACTGATTGGTCCTAATACAAATTCATTTTATCCACTGACTCAACTATAAGTTGACTCCCTATCATGGTTACCACACCAGTTTCTCCTGTCCTCAAGCCTTTATCTAAATTTTCAACCCACCAATCAGTCCCTATGGGAGAAGGGCCTGGCAATCCACTCCCAAGGCAATCCCGAAACAGCCTTTGAAAACCCTATGAGGGTCGCTATGAGTTGGATACCGACTCAATGGCACCTAACAACAACAATCAGTCCCTATTGCTCCAAAGAAGTGACCATACTTACAGGGCAAGGTGGCACATGCCGGTAATCCCAGCAACTCAGGAGGTGGAGGCAAGAGGATCACAAGTTCAAGACCAGAGGCAGTCTGCATAATTTAGCGAGATGAGGATGCAGCTCACTGGCACAGCGCTGGCAAAGCATGCTAGTGCGAGGCCCTTGGTTCAACCCCTAGAACCGCCCAAGTAACCATACTTAGTACCTTAAGGAAATCAAAGCCATTCAACCTGTGTTCTCTTTTCTAATTGAGTTGATACACAAATCAAGAGAAGGCACTTTTGCTTCTCCCAATTTTTCTCTTTATATCCACCCATTATCTTTTTCTCTTCTTTCCTGTGTTAGCAGAATAATTAACCTTGCTTTCTAAGTCCAGGACCCTTGAACCTATACACAGCAGTAGAGAGAACAGCATGTACAAAAGCCAGGAAACTTGAAAGAGTAAAGCAAAAAAAGATGTAGAGAGTAAAGTAAAAATATGTAGATTTTGGTTTGTGGACAAGGGGGCTTTAGAATTAAATGGGCCTGGTTGAAAGCCAGTACTGCCCTTGCTTCCTAAATCAACTTGAGTTTGACTTCTCTTCTGTGTGAGGAATGGCAGCTATTTTGTAGGGTTATGATGAGATCAAGTTGCATGTGGTAAACTCTCAGAAATGGTAGTTCCACTTGCCTAGTGTGGGCAAGACCTGGGATTCAACCTCCCAGTACTGGGGGGAAAAAAAGCTCCTGTTGCTGAAATAGCCCTAATAAAACTATAACAGTAGTTTGTCTTAGAGTGTTTGTATTTAGAGTATTTGTGTGTATTTATGTCTCTTGCACTAACCATAAACATGAGTGCTACAAGATTAGTAACTCTGTCCTTCTCATCCTTGTGTTTTAACATCTAGCACATATCCAACACACGTAAAATAAATGCACATTGCACATTGTATGAATGAATAGTAAGCCTCAATTCATACTGATTGAATTGATAAGTAAATGCACTTTTTTTCAATTTCTTATAGATAATGGAAACCTTCCAGAGATTTTCAGGTCATTGTTAGGAATTCATTTTCTTCCTATTCTAGTGTTTACAAATATGTACTGACTTTTTAAAATAATATCACTTTGGTTATAGACTTAGTGAAAATATGTGTGTGTTTGAGTATGTTGTGTGCATGTACTCGTGCTTTTAACATGTCATCAGTAATAACTAATTGGCCTTTTTTTCTCCCCATTCAGGGAAGTGGTGCAAGCAAACTGTGTTCGCTGGAGAAAGAAGTTCTCATTTATGTGCAAAATGAGTGCAAGTGCTGCCACAGGCATCCTAGATCCTTGTATCTACAGAGTATCTGTAAGGAAGGTACAAAAATAGCCTATTATTCCACCCCTTTCAAAAACCATACTTAGTTCCATAGTCACTGGCTGACTCACTTTATTTAGCTCTGCTTTATCTTTAGAACTGTTATATGTAATTTCATCTCACACTTACAGCAGTAACTTAAATTCCTATGGCAAATATGAAGAACTTGAAGTTATAAATTAAAATATTCAAGAACTTTCATCTGACTATTACTGTGCATATGCATATTAACCTTATTTGTATTAGTCTGGGACTATATATATATATATATATATATATATATATCCTGCCACTTGTTAAATTCCTCTTCTTTGATAGGCATTGTTCTGGGGAATATATATATATATATATATATATATATATAATGTTTAATAATAACCATGAAGTTAAGTGTTATTTTATCCATTTTCAAGAAAACTAAGATTCAGAGAAGTGATTTGCCTAAATTTATGTTGTTAATAAATGGTAAAGGTGCTTGCTTCGGCAGCACATATACTAAAATTGGAACGATACAGAGAAGATTAGCATGGCCTCTGCGCAAGGATGACACGCAAATTCGTGAAGCGTTCCATATTTTTATAGATAAATAACTAAAAAAAAATAATAATAAATAAATAAATGGTAAAAAAAGTAAAAATCTAACACATATCTTTCTGATTATAAGTCCATGTTTTATTTTTTGTATATTTCCTTTTCACATATTAGGTCAAAACATATTACCAATAATCTACAAATGCAAAATTGGAAATGGTTCAATTTAGTTCATATATATAAATACACCCGCTGGGGTTTAGCTCAGTTGGTAGAGTACTGCCCTGCACTCTCTGAGGCCCTGAGTTCAATCCCCAGCACTGCAAAAACGGGAGAAGGATGTGGCAATTTATTCCCAGAGCAATCCCAAAACAATCAGCCATTGATTGTTGTTGTTGTTGTTGTTGTTGTTAGCTGCTGTCAAGTCAGATCTGACGCGCAGTGACACTATATACAACACAATGAAACACTACTCAACACTGTGCCATGCCCACCACTATGTCAGTGCTTCTGTGCTATTCATAGGGTTTTCAATGGCTAATTGTTTCCAGAGTGGGCTGTCAGGTCCTTTCTTCAAGCCTATGGCATCTGGTATTCCCAGGAAGTTGCCCATCCAAGGACTAACTAGGCTTGACCCTGCTTATCTTCCAAAACCAGCTGGGATCGAATGCCAGCTAGGATGGCATGGCTATAGACATAAATATATATGCATGCATATAAGTGTATATGTATATATATGTGTGTGTGTGTGTGTGTGTGTGTGTGTGTGTATTATACATATATTTATACATATGTATGTCTATGTCTATATATGTCCTATCTTTTTTGAGTAAAAAGGAAGAATCCAACTGGGTGTGGTGGCACACGCCTGTAATCCCAGAGGCTTGGGAGGCAGAGGCGGGAGGATCACAAGTTCAAGACTAGAGGTAGTCTGCATAATTTAGCAAGACCCTGTCTCAAAAAGTAAAAAAATGGACTGGGGTGCATCTCAGTGGGCCAGCCTTTGCAAAGCATGCAGGCGCAAGGCCCTGGGTTCAACCCCCAGTACGGCAAAAAAAAAAAAAAGAAAGAAAAGAAAAGAAAAGAAGAAGAATCCATTAGTCACTTCTATTAGTGAATTAAACTACCAGCTTTAAAATGTAAACTTTGTAGCTAAGCTTGGTGGCCCACTCCTATAATTCCAGCCTTCAGGAGGCTGAAGGAAGAGGATATACATTCAAAACCAGCCTGAGTTACATAGCAAGCCCCTGTTTCAAAAAAAGAAAAATATTCTCTGTTTTACATTTTATACACGTATTTTAAATTACCAAAGTAACATATATGTGTGGGTAAAAGTTAAATATAGATTTTATAGTGAAAAGCAAGAATCTTCCACACTAGTCCTATATCCTTATACAGAATAAAGATAAAAATCTGTATTTTGGGCTTTTTAAAAATTGTTTTGTTTTGCATTTTGTACTTTTTATTTTTTCTTTTGATTCAGTTGGTATTTGTTTGGTTGGTTTTAGATTTGGTTTTTTGAGATGGGTTCTCAGTATGTAGCCCCGGCTAACCTGGAACTTTCAATGTAGATGAGGCTGGCCTTGAACTTGTAGTGGTCATCCTGCCTCAGCATCAAAAGCACTGGATTACAAGCACACACCACCATGTCTGGCTCTTTCCCCAATTCTCATTTTTGTTTTTGAGGCGAGATTTCTCTATGTAGCCCAGGCTGACCTCAAACTCACAATCCTCTTGTCTCTCCCTTCCAAAGGCTGGGATTATGGGTTTGTACTACCACACTCAGCCTACTTATCCCGCTTTTCAAATGAATTGATAACATTATGATGTGTGTGGCTGTATTTTAAATTATTTTATATCATTTAGTCTACTTAATGAAAATATAACAAATACATCCATACATAAAATGATTTTGTAAGTTTTAAGCCTCTATGAAAATAGACCTTTAGACAGACATAGTGGTACTTGCCTTTTATCCCAGCAACTTGGGAGGCTGAGGCAGGAAGATCTCAAGTTTGAGGCCAGAGGTAGCCTGAGTAACTTAGCAAGACCTAGTCGTCAGGTACAAGAATAAAAATTGGTCTAGGCATGCAGCCTAGTGACTTATTATGCAGCCCAAAGACTTATTTCTACATTAACTCTAATTAGTGAGCTAGATGGGTAATTTCATCAGAGAACTAGAAACTTGGGGGGGGGAGGATATTGTGTTCTAGAGAACTGCAAAATTTATTAACTGATCTTTAAAACTGGTAGTTTCTGGCATTTGGCATTAAAGCTAAATAGATGAAAAAACACAATTGGATTTATTAGCAGGGTTACTATAACTGAGGAGAGCATTGATAATTTGAAAGGTAGGGCAGGAGAAAATATTCAGGCCAAATCACAAAGGAATAAATCATAGGAGGGATTAGGCAGAAAAGAGTGTGAGACATGTGGAAAACAGTACACAGGTCTAACATTTGTGTAATTGGGGCTCTACAAGGAGAGGAAAGAGACTGTGGCTGAGAATCTAAAACTGATGAAAGATGTTGAACCACAAGTTCGAAAGTGCTATGAATTTATGCAATACAAGCAACAAATATGACATGTTTAAATGCTAGAATACCAGCCAGGCAGTGGCTGGCACTTGGGAAACAGAGGGAAAATTCTTGATGATGAGGTTGGACACTCTAGATCAGTTTAGATGTTAAGCCAGGCAAGGTAGTGCATATGTGTAATCACAGCTATTCAGGAGGCTGAGTCAGGAGAATCATGAGTTTGAAGACAACCTGGACCATATAGTGAACCCCTCTTTCAAAAAAGAGTTTAGATTTTGTTCTAATCATAACTTGAATCTTTTGGAAGATTTTGATGAGGCAAAACGTGATCTTTTGTAAAATCACTTCTGTGAAGGAATATAGTATTTTGTCACTACGGAGAAAAAGAGAACAGATAATTAAGGTACCATTAGCATTCTTTTCACAGAGGTTGAATAAAAGGAGTGGGCACAGCAAAGCAGAGTGAGAAGGAACAGCAAGTGAGGTATAAATGAAACCTGGCAGGTATAGCACCAGGGAAGCTTAGAGAGAAAATGATGTAAGAAAGGAAGGGGAGTAGCCACACCTATCAAATGCTGCAGAGAAGCTAAGAGAAGACAGACAGCCTTTGGTTTTAACAAATTAAAGATCATTGGGAATCTTAAGAGCTATTACAGAGGGGAAATGAGGACAAAAGCCTACTTGGAGAAGTTTGATTAGATAGTAGTTTGCAATAAATAGAGATAAGTCTTTTGTAATGTCTGGCTACAGAGAGGAGGGGAAAAAAGAATTATCTAGAGGAGCTATGGATCATCTGGAAGAAGTTTTAGATTATTTCTGTTGTTTTTTAATGTAGGGCACCTATTAAAGGATATGATGGTGACCTAATAAAGAAGAAAAATTGATAATTCATAATGGAGTAGACATGAAGAACAGCAAATACTCACAAATGATAATAGTTTACTATAGATTGGCTCTCAACTTAAATTCACTATTTTCAAAATATGTATTTGATTTATGAAAGAAAGATAAGAGACCATTGCATTCAATAACACTTTTTTGTTGATTTTTTGTTTTTGTTTTTCTTTTCCTTTGGGTTCTGTGGGGTTGGGGTTAAACACAGGGCCTTGTGCATGGTAGGCAAGTCCTCTACCACTGAGCTGCACCACAGCCCCTTTTTTACTTTTTATTTTGAAACAGGGTCTTGCTAAGTTGCGCGGGCTGCCTCTGGCCTCAAACTGGCAATCCTCCTACTTCAACCTCACGAGTCACTGGGACTACAGACCTGCATCAAAGCACCTGGCAGCAAATACTTTTTTAAAAGTGAGTTTGAGAAAGGGAGGTCAGCCCTAATAATAAAGGCAAACACATATATAGACCATACTGTGGGCTAGACACTGTTGTGTTCTTTTCCGTTATTTTCTTTTTGAGTCAGGGTCTCACTATGAAGCCTGGGCTGGCCTGGTACTTACTATAGACCATGCTGGCCTGGAATTCACATCATTCCTTCTGCATCAGGCACCTAAGAGCTGAGATTGTAGGTGTGAGTTACCACATCCAGCTTAGACATTGTTCTGTTTTATACTTTGTTCTCACAGCTGTATGATGTCCTGAATCCAAAAATTTGGACAATAGTCCCAGCTACACAGGAGGCTAAGATAGGAGTTCAAGGCCAGCATAGGCAATAGAGCAAGATCCCTTCTCAAAAGATGAAAATAAAAAGCAGGCATGGTGGCACATGCCTATAACCTTACCTCTTGGGAGGCACAAGCAGAGGGATCACAGCAAGGACACAAAACTGTAATCTCAACACTCAAGAGGCTGAGGCATGAGGATAGAAGTGAGTTGAAAGCCAGCCTGGGCTACATAGCAAGACTTTATCTCAAAAATAACAAATATTTTGGTCATTTTGAGGAACTTGTGTGGGGTGCAAATCATTGGATTTTGGATCATCAGGTTTTTACTATGCTATTTGCCACCATGTAAATGCTTCCTTCAAAATTACTTGACATATATTTAATTTTAAATCCTTAATTATATGACATCCTTATAGTCTTTTCTATCTTTGGCAGGAATTAAAAGGTGGAAAAGCTTATGCAAAGGTAAGTAGATGTTATTTAACTCTTTTGGACTTGTAATATCACTCATTGCTATCCATATACTTAAAAGTCAAATGGTTTATTCTTCTAATTGTTGCTCAGGCTTGACTCCTTAAGTAAAGCAACTTGAAGATTAATCAGTTGGCTCCAACAATAAATTATTAAGTGTATTCTTTCCAAATGCTTATTGGGGGATATTATTTTTTAGTTTCTCTTTTCTATTAGAGGATGACCTCAGGTTTGTTTACTTGTTTTATTTTGTCTATTAGTACTGGGAATTAAACCCCAGGGCTCCATACCTAATAGGCAAGCAAGCTCTCTACTGCTGAGCTGTACCCCCAGCCCCTTTTTAATTTTTTTAAGACAGGGTCTCTCTGAGTTGTGCAGGCTACCTCTGGCTCAAGCTCACAATCCTCCTGCCTCAGCCTCCCAAGTCTCTGGGATTACAGTTGCGTGCCATGGGGCCTGGCTGATCTGTGGCTTTTTTGAAGCTGTAGCTTACTGATAATTCAGTCTCATTTGGGAATTATTCCCAGGCTGACCACTCCCAGTGGAAAGGCCCCTTCCTCTGTGCTCTCTTTGTACTCTGTATTCATTTGTTCCTTGCTGTCTGCACAGGGTTGGTTTCAAGCCCTGCTGCTCCCCTAGGATACCAAAATCTGACGATGCTTACGTCCCTTATATAAAATGGCATGATATTTGCACATAAACTATACACATCCTCTCATATACTTTAAATCACCTCTAAATTACTTGTAATACTTAACACAGGCCAGGCATATGGCAAATGCCTGTGATCCTAGTGGCTTGGGAGTCTAAGGCAGGAGAATCACAAGTTTGAGGACAGAGGCAGCCTGCACAACTTAGTGAGACCCTGTCTCAAATTTAAAAAAAATAATAATAATAAATAAATAAAGAGGCTGAGGGTGTGGCTCAGTGATAGAGCACTGACCTGCCACACTAGAGACCCTGGATTAAAAAAAAAAAACCAAAAAACTAATGCAGTATAAATGGTATGTAAATAGTTTTTGTACTGCATTGTTAAGGAAATAATGAAAAGAGAAATGTCTGTACATGTTTAAGACGCAATTTAAAAAAAAAAATACTTTCCATCCACAATCGTTGATTCCATGGATGTGGAACCCCCCGATACAGAGTGCCAACTGTACATCACTACTTCCCTTTGTTACTTTTACTAGCTACATGGAATTATGAATGAATGTACCCACCTTTTTGCTGAATAGAAGGAATTACTACTACTACTAAAAACCCACATACTCATCTTTTATTTCTAATCTCTATGAACAGTATATCCATCAATCCAGCTACCAAAACCAAAAACCTAGAAAATAGTTTTAACTTCCAAATCTATATAACTCGCTAAATCTGATTGTTCGCATTGTCAGCCAGGATGTTCTTTGCTACAAGTACCAAAAAGCCTTTCTCAACTACAGATACTTTTTAGCCTCACAAAACAAGTAGGTAAAATAGACCTGCTCCAAGATTGGTTAATCCTCTAACTGAAGAACATCTTTAACAACTCAGCTTTTCTCTTTGCATTATCTTGTTCTCTGTATGGTGACTTTGTTCTGCATTAGCTCCTCTCTTAAACATCAAGTGTCTGGCTGCCCGAGTTTTAGCCAGCATATTTGCATGTGATAAAATCCAGCTGCCTCTTTGTATATTAGTTTCATTGAATGAGAAAACTTTTCCTACATGGCCCTCAGAAGATATGCCACCATACCTTTTATTGGGCAGCACCGAACATGTACCCACCCTTACACCACTTTGGGCCACAGGGATGGATTGTTGTGGTTATTCACAATTTAACAATGAGCTATAAGGAGTGAGTGTCTCCAGCTGTGCCACCCTGGCATCTGATCCCATCTGATCTTGGAAGCTAAGCAGGGTCACGCCTGGTTATTCCTTGGATGGGCAACTGTCTGGGAATACTGGCTGTTATAGGTTTGGGAGAAGGACCCAGCTGCACACTCCTGAAACAATAAGCCATTGAAAACCCTATGAATAGCAGAGAAGCACTGACATAGTGCTGGCCATCACACAGTGTCAGGGAGCGTTTTGTCTGTTGTACATACAGTCTCTATGTCCCAACTCAACAGCATCTAACAACAGCAACATAGGGAGTATGTTACCTCCCTTGTACACAAGAATGAATAAGGAGAGTGGGCACCTGAATAAAAGTAGGGCTTTGCTAACAAGGAATAGCAAGGCATTGAGTATTGGGCAGGCAAACAAGACCTTCTATGGATGACAAATCTTCTTGACTTTTCGCTTCTAAAAGCTCTTAAAACCATACCTTCTCTCCATTCCCATGGCTGCTGCCTTAGGTTTGCCTTCATTATTTCTTACTGACAGCCTCCTTTTTAGTCTCTGCCTGTGTTATCAGTCCCTACCATCCTCCATAATTTTGCCAGAGTGTTCTTTCTCCAACTGAAATATGATCATATCATTCTCCCACTTTTAGTCTTTTGGCAGCTATTCATTGCCCATAAAGGAAATTGAAAATTTTATAGCCTAACAAATAAGACCCATTTGGATTTACAAATCATTTCTGCTACTTCATCTCTTCTACCTGCCATCTGTGATCTCTCTCTTTTTCTCTCTCCCTTTTTCCCTTCTTCTCTCTCTCTCATCCTTACTGCTATCACAAACTTCCTAGAGTATCGTGCTGTTTTAGCTTCTTTGCCTGGTGACTTGATGTTTTCCCACCATACACAGATTTTCCCTTCCTCTTGTCCTGTCAATTCATGTATCATTAAAGACTCATTCATCCCCCTCCACGCTGAAAACTTTTCTTTTCCTCTTGCTTGTCATATCTTCCTCTATCACAGCACTTAACAAACTATTTTATAGGAATTATTTTTTCTATTTTCCCATATTAAATTATGAGAGTAAGAATGATTTGGTGGGGGTTGGGGGTATATCTCAGTGGTAGAGCACCGTATCCAGTACCTTGCTAAAATGTAATCTTTTTGCCTAGAATCTGCAAGGCCCTGGGTTCTATCCCCAGCACCAAAATAAAGAAAGAAAGAAAGAGAAGAGAAGAAAATCTGTATTCTCAATTCCCTAACATTACCTGAAATGTGGATGCCGAAAATTATTTTCTTTGTGGTTTTTTTTCTTTTTTTTCTTTCAGTACTGGAGATTGAACACAAGGCGTTGTGCTTGCATGCTCTGCAAGTGCTGGACCACTGAGCTGCACCCCCAGTCCATTTTTTACTTTTTGAGACAGGGTCTCAGTAAGTTACACAGACTGCTTGTTTGTGCTCTTGAACTTGCTATCCTCCCACCTCTGCCTCCCGAGCTGCAGGGATTACAGGCATGCGCCACCACTCCCGGCTGAAAATTATTTTCTGAATTAATTAATATCTACCAGAGGTGTGGCTAGTGTGGGGTTTGTGAGTGTGGCTGTGATTTTCATGAGACAGTTATGTTGGTGAAGCCAAAGAAAGGGCTTAAGAAAACGTGGACCCTCCAGTACCTTACTAAAATGTAATCTTTTTAAAGGCAAGATATTTGTCCTGTTCTTCACTGTTCTCCTGTGTCTAGAAACAGGATCTGGCACATAAAAGGTATTCAATAAATGTTGACCTCACTCAGTGGTAAACTTCAGCATAAATATCATATTGACATATCCTTTAATGTGCTTTCTTTTTTCTTTTCTTTTGTTTTTGTTTTTTTTTAAGTACTGGTTGTTGAACCAACTCTTCACACATGCTAGGCAAGTTCTCTACCACTAAACAGTACCCCAACCCCTATTTATTTATTTATTTATTTAGAGACAGAGCCTTGCTTAGTTGCAAAAGCTGCATCTGGCCTTGAATCTAATATCCTGCCTCAGCTTCTAAGAAGCTGAGATTAGGGAACCAGACATGGTGGTACATGCCTATAACCCAGCAACTTGGAAGGCTGAGGCAGGTGGATCACAGGTTTGAGGCCAGAGGCAGCCTGGGTAACTTAGTGAGACTCTATCTCAATTTAAAAAATAAATAAATAAATAGAAAAGGGGCTGAAGGTGCAGCTCAGTGGCAGAGTACTTGCAAAGTATGTAGGAGGCACTGGGTTCACCCTTGCAGTACTGCAAAAAAAAGAAGAAAAGGAAGAAGAAGCTGAGATTGTAGACCTGCACCATTGTTTTTAATATGCTTTCCTAATAGGGACTATCTTAGTCAGTTTTGGCTGCTGTAACAAATTGCCATAAACTGGATGACTTAACAGCAGACATTCATGTTTCACAGTTCTAGATGCTGGGAAGTCTAAGATCAAAATACTGACAGACCCAGTGTCTGGTGAGAACCTACTTTCCAGTTTGCAGATGACCAGCTTCTCATATCCATATGTGATAGAGAACAGACAGAGGAAGCAAGCTTTCTCCTGTCTGTGTAAAAGGGCATTAATCAAGGTCTGGGAGTGTGGCTCAGTGGTAGCACATGTGCTTAGCATGTGTAAGGCCCTGGGTTTGGTACCCAGCACCAAAAGGTAGGTATTAATACATTTATGAGGGCTCTACTCATGATCAAATTATCTACCAAAGGCCCCCCTACATTATACCATTTACTGGGAGTTAGGGTTTCAATAAATGAATTTTGGAGGAACACAACCATGCAATCCATAACAGGCTCATCAGATATTTTTTTAAGTTAGTGATGATATAATACTAATGTTACAGCAGTAGATAGTAAGCCAATGGGCTTTTTATTCAATAAGACCTTTTTTAGAGAACTGTCATTTGAACCTTGACATGGATAAAGTGAAAGAGAAAACTATAAGACCATCAAAGGGAGAGTGTTTCAGGCAAAAAAACAGGGGAATTAGACCTTGAGATGATCTTGGCATTTCTAAGAACAAAACATTATGGCTAGCAAATAAATGATAAGGAAAGAGGGAGGAAATAAAGTTGGCCAGATGCCCAGGGACAGAGGAATCGATAGGCAACTCTTTCAAGGAGGTTTTTTGTTGTTTGGGGGACACAGTAAAGTGATCCAACAGCCTGGAGAGATGTGGGATAAGGTTTTACTTTGTCCACTGATATAGGAAAAAATCCAGCATATGTGTGTGCTGATGGGAATGATCTAGTAGAGAAGGGAGATTTTAGAATGCCATGGAGCAGAAAGAACTGCTACAGTAATGAACTTGAGTGGACAGGAGGAGAGCATTTGACCTCAGGAACTCAGCCAGATTATCCACATTGCTCTAAGTGGGAAGGCAAATATAGGACACAGGTGCAGGTAGGTGAGTGGATGTGGCTGGCAGTAAGAGCTTTGTGGAATTTAAGTACTCTTTTGATTGCTTTTATTTTCTGAGTGAAATAGGAAGCAAGGTCATCAACAGAGAGAGAGAGAGAACAGGAAAGGGGTTAGAGGCTCAAGGGAAAAAGATGATACATAAAACTGGATATGTTCATAATGCATGATCAAATAAATCACATGATTCTTCACATGCTTACTTGGATGTTGCCTTACACTGCACATATCCAGGATTTTTCTGCTAATATGTTGCCCCCCTCCCCTCAAAAAAAGGCAGTAAGACCAGAGTAAACCATATAAAATTATGTAGATGTTACTTGTAGCTTGATGTGTGCCTGATGTACTGCATTTGGGGCTTCAGCTATTCTCTATGCTCTTACTCCTCATTTTTTTTTTTTTTTTTTTTTGTGGTACTGGGGGTTGAATGCAGGGCCTCATGCCTGCATGCTTTGCAAGTGCTATACCACTGAGCATTGCTATACCACTGAGCTGCGCCCCCCCCCCAGCCCTTTTTTTTTTTTTTACTTTTTTGAGACAGGGTCTCTCTAAGTTACTTCGACTGCCTCTGGTCTCGAACTTGTGATCCTCCTGCCTCCGCCTCTGCCTCCCAATCCACTGGGGATTACAGGTGTGCGCCACCACACCTGGCACTCCTCATTCTTTTTGAACCAGTTAAAAGCTACTAAAATAATGCTGCAGTCTGCAATTAAAATCTCCGTCTTAAATGCCATTGGTGTGTGCCACTCTATGTTTCAAAGCCTCAAAGCAAACAGTCTCAGCAAAGTTTGTAATGTATAGTTCTTTTTATAATATATTCATGGAGACGTGCTTAATTAATTGCAAGTTCTGTTCCTTTTTAAGTTGTTTGTTGTTTTTTGTTTGGGAGTGTTGTTTGTTTGTTTTTTTGAGACAAGGTCTCACTATGTAGCCCAAACTGGCCTCAAACTCACACTCCTCCTACCTCTACTTTCCAAGTGCTAGGATTACAGGCATGCACCACCACACATGCTTTCAATTCAACCCTTCTTAATAAAACACTCTATATGCACTGTCATGTAGAAGTTCATGTAGACGGTTTAAAAAGTAATGATAAAACGAGGTTTATTTGTTGTAACACATGGAAATGAGAAATAAGATTGAGCAACATGAGAGAAAAGATGTAGAACAAGCTTCGTAACTGCAGAAAACAGGAACCAAACCTGAGTCGTAGGGAAGGAAGAGGGAACAGGTTTGAACAGAACTCTGGGTAGCAGCTGAGAGGGTACATGTGGAGCAGAGCTATGAGAAGGGCAGGAAAAAGATTGCGTAAAGAGATTCAGCTCAAGGATGCTCAGCAAGGCAAATGTTATAGAAGATGGGAGAAGAAAAGGGGCTGTTCCAAATAAAGTGTGTAATTCACTAAAATTATCCTGGTTCTTGCCTAGAGTGTGAGAACTTAATGACCTGCAACTATCCGCAGGTGCTAGTGGTTAACTTGGCACACACCAAGAACCAGAGTAGCAAGAGTATGATCATTTTCTATACGTATATGCTAATGATCGTGACAAGTTACTGGTAGTTCCCTCAGTGTGATATGAATACTGCTGCTACTTTGCATGATTTTAGTTATTTGATATGTATTATTTTTAATATAGCAGTAATGTATTTTATTATACACAGAAAAAATATATTTAGTACATCAAATCTGATATTAAAGATCTTGTTGCTCAAGACTAGAATAGATAATAAATTTTTGTAAAAATAAGCAAACTAAGGACACATGTAAAGCAAGTAATAGAACTGTTAGTAAGCTATCAAAAAATAAAAGGGATTAAAATTTGAGAAAACTTGTCTAGGTGTGGATTGAGTGTTTACTTTCTGGAGAATATGATAGAGGCCTAGATATTCTATTAATATAATTCTCTTTCTTTTCTTAGCTGGGCTTTGCAGACCTAAACCTTGCGGAGTTTGCTGGATCAGGAAGTACTACTCGTCGCTGTTTACTGGAAGGCTACGATACCAAAAATACAAGACAGGATAATTCCATTCTGAAAGTAAGCACACTTCAAGGTTCACATGCCAAGAAATGAGATTCTCTGCCTTAAAATAAGCATAGACATATACTGTCACAGACAAGATGTGAATCAATACGGAAATCATAAGCCTGTCATACCACTGAAATACTCACCACCTAGGGAAAGACCTGTCCAAGTAATAGAAGCAGTGGAAAGTAACAACCATTCATCTGCATGATCCTAAAATGTTGGTGCTTTGAACACTCAGAAGAATACGCACACCACTACAGCATAAGCACTCATTGAGAGGAAGGAGTATGATGAATGAATAAATTCCTTAAAGTGCTGATAGCTCCCAAAACATGATTTCCAAAGCAGCGGTGATAGGTTCATATAAGTCACTGGGCTCTCTGGTAAGTAATGAAAGTGATGGGTAAAACCCACCTCTAGGCATCTGCCCTGTGTTTTCCAAGTACATCAGAAGTCATGTCTTCTGATAATCACAGAGTGACGACATACTTCACAAGGTCAATAGGAGTGTTAAATGAGGTCAATTTAAAAAATATTTGGGCCAGGCGTGGTGGTACATGCCTGTTATCCCAGCGGCTCAGGAGGCGGAAGCAGGAGGATCTCAAGTTCAAGACCAGAGGCAGTCTGTAACTTAGTGAGACCTCGTCTCAAAAAGTAAAAAAATGGGCTGAGGGTGCAGCTCAGTGGTCCAGGACTTGAAGAGCATGCAAGCGCAAGGCCCTGGTTTCAACCCCCAGTACCACAAAAAAAAAAAAAGGAAAGTATCTGGATAAACCTTTCGCTGTATTGTAGTTAATTACCTCATGATGTTAAGTTATTTAATAAGAAAGGAAAATAATTCTGAATAGAAACTAGGTGTATTTAATTCAGAAGTTAGGAAGGTACGCATGCCCGTAATCCCAGCATGTGGAAGGCTGATGCAGGAGGATTATGAGTTCGAGGCCAGCCTGAGCTACATAGTGAGATGCTGTCTCAAACAAAACAAAACAAGAACAAAAAAGTTAACAAAGAAAAATATATGTTACACCTACAGTTTCCAGTCTTTTTTTGTAAATATTTAGCACTGATGATATGGAAATATGTGAGACAGTTATCATAGTCTACTCCTTGCACAAATTCAGCTGCTGTAAAGAAAGATGGGATGAACATGTTCTCACTTATATGTGGGAGCTGAATCAAAATTATAAGAAGGAAAAAATCCTATGCAGAGGTCGGAACATAATTTTAAAAAAAAATTAAAAAAAAAAAGGTAAAGTCGACCTAGCACAGAAGGGACAATTTGGGGAACGCAAAAGAAGGAGGGAAAGATCTAGCAAAAGGAGGAAATCCTGGGAGAGGAGAAGGGGGAGAGGAGGAACGAGAAGAATTAGGAATGGGGGAAGGGGTGACCTCAGGGTAAACAGGTCAGCTTTAATAGTCCTGGAAATAATTATAATAACACCAATAATACCAAAGAATGGTAATAATATAGATAGGCTAGAAAATTCATGTAATAGTTCTGACAATGTAAAAAGAAAGTTCACTACAGAAAAAGTTTTGATCTTAAACATAATTGGGATCCAAGGAAATATAGGAAAATATTACCATAAAAAGACAAGCAAATGGAAGAGAAGTCTTTGGTCGGGGAGTGGATGGGAGGAGGAAGTGCACAAAAAGGTAAAGGGGAACTTATCTGTGTAATGTACAACAAAATGCATATATGGAAATGTCACAATGAAATGCATGTCAGAATGAATCACATTAAGGTGTACATTAAAATTTCCAAAAAAAGAAAGAAAGATAGGGTGAGTAGATGATGTGGGTAAAATAGTTATAAAAAATGGTAAAATGGTTAAAAAAAAAAAAAGATGAGGAAATTAGAAATGTACCATGCAATAAACTTCACGTCGATTGTGTAGTTTGGTGGTTATCTATCTCTGAAAACATCTTAAAGCACTTGCACATACCTCTGTGAGAATGACAGGATTAAGTAGTTGGGGAAGATTGTTATCCCCATTTTGTGGATGGAGAAGCTGAGGTTCAGAAGGTAAAGTGTCTTACAGAACTTGTTGGTGACAGAGCTGAGAGCAGAATGTGCATCTTGTACTATGTGGTCAGTGGCATTTGCATGTTACCATGCCATCTAAGCACTGTACTCAGAAGTAACACTACACTCTTCATTCTTAGAAAGATTCCAAACAAGCCACTAAATTCAGTTCCTAAGTGTATTTCTGATATAAGAAGGCATATAATCCATCTCTGAAATACATTGTTTTTGTTGAAAATTTCAATAACTTTTTAGTTTCAAGCCCTCTCGTTCCTCAGTGCCACCTCATGGACTGCTTTCCTTCTGGCTCCCCACTGACTCTCCCACACCATTTCTCTTACTTTGTCTTACAAAAACATACTCTTTTGAAGGTCACACCAATCTGCTGCAACTTCCTCTCTCTCTGTGATCTTTGTCACCTCCCAACCACTTAGTTACCACCTCTCTCCTATTCATTGAGGACTTACTACCTGGCTCACAGTTTTTCTCCCTGTCCCTCCTCTTGTCATCATTTTTGTGTGGCTTCCCCATCTGTGCAGGAGAGCTATCCTCATGGAAGGTCTTCTCTGTATATTCTCTCCTGACAGCTGATCTTAAATGTGTCAGAGACTTCTCATTTCCTTAACCTGCCAATTTCCAGCAACATTTTCTTCCTTATTTCAATTCCTATTCCCACAATCATATTCTAGGCTTTGGAAACTTTACTACTCCCAAAATTTCAATTTAAAAGTTTCCCATCTGCTGCCGGTCTCCTATGCTCCCAGCCCTGTTGAGCTACTCATCTATCTTCAACTTCACTGCTTTCTCACTTTGCCACTTTCTTGCTATCAGTCCCCACTTGCTTCCATTTTCCTCTTTATCCAGCTTAGATTTCATGGTCCATCATTATCATACTCTTAATAATTCTTCTGTCTCCTTTAGCCATTGCTATCCCCTAAATAATCTCTAACCCTAACTGAATTCAAATATCTGTCCTTTCGAGTCTGCATCCGACTCCCTGAACATTGCTGAAAAAGAGCATATACCATACTAGCGGACGTTACTGAAGCAGCCATACTCTGCTTACTGTCCCAGTTTTACATATTTTAGTTCATGCTTTCCTTCTCTTCCTGTCTCCACACACCACTCTTGCCCTCAGCAAATGGCCTTGGCTTATCCTTTATTGAGAAGATAGAAGCCATTCAACTCAAATTCCCTCATCCTCCCATTACAGAGTTTACAATTCTGTCTCTCCAGTCTTACTACAATGGATGTCTCTTCTTTTGCCTATTGTTACAATGAGTGAAATGTTCCTCTTCCTGCCAGAGGTCAATCTTTCTTCTTGGCTTCTAGAATCCAAACCTTGCCCAGTAAAGTGTCCCCACACACACACCTTGGATTTTCCATTCTCTTAATCATCTCCCCCTCTAATGAACCATTCTCATCAAGGTACAAAGAAACATCTCTAGTATCACTCATATTAAAAAAAAAAAAAAAACAACAACAAAAAACAAACAGACAAAACCCAGCTTTTCTTCACTTCCTACCACTGTCTCACTTCTTTGTTCTACTTCTCTACACAATTTCTTCCTTCCTGAGACATTCAGATATTCACCAGTGCTGTCTTGATGGAGTTGGAAACCAGATTGTAGGGTTCTCTGAAAGAAACGGTGAGGAGGAAACCAGCACAACAGGATAGGTTTGGCATTTAAGGAAGAAAGAAAAAGGATAGTAGTAGAGGCACCAGGATGAAGAGAGTTGAATGAAATAAGGTTACAGAAGATACATGTGCACCGTTAGTCATATGTACATATCCTGGTTTTCATTAAGATCATGAATCTTGGTGTATGCAGTCCCAGGTTCAGATCTCAGCTCTGCCCTTTGCTAGCACTGCCCTTTGCTAGCACTCTGATCTTGAAAATATCCCTTGGTGTCTTAGAGTTTAAAATGTTCTCATAGGAGCACTGAAGATTAAATGAAATGATGCATGTAGGGCATTTAGCTTATGCCTGGCACATCATAGATTCTGAAATCATTGTCATTGTGGATGTCATTGTTATTATTACCATAATTATTACTTTCATAAGAATGTGAAATGGTCCTGTGGCTGATTTTTAAAAGTTAGTCAGCAGCCAAAGAATAACAGCACTTAAGAGAGGAACTAGAAAAGCTTTGAATCCTTATCTCAAGTGGGAGCAAAGACCAGAAGCTGTCTACTCTTTAGAGGCGTCCCATGAAACCTCATCATAGCAAACTGAAGGGAAACATTGTCCAATACTGAAGCACTATGGAATCTGGGAGGAAAGACAGATAACTAGATCAGCACAGCCGCATGCTTACAGGAAGGATTATTATTGGTGAAACACTTGCTTTTCATTCTTTTTCAATCTGATTTTCATAGTTAAAACATTTTGAATATTAAAAATGATTTTTATTAATCTATGTCTATATAAAGCAGCAATTTAATACTGGCTATACTCCAATTTAATAGTCATTTAATACTTTCTAAATAGAAAATATTAGACTATTGTGGGGGAAGCACAGATTAGTAGAACATGGCATCTGCTCTCCATTAACCTTTTATATTCAGAATATTTTTTGTTCTTATGTTTAGGTTTTGATCAGTATGCAGCTGATGTGTGGTGACCCATGTTTTAAAACGTAAGTTGATACTCAATAAATTGGTTATTCATCTGAAAGTATCAAATGTTTAGATGTGTATGTGAGTGTTTTGTAGTGGTTTATAGGCACATAGTTCTTTTCTCGGGAGACTAACCTGACCCTCATGGTATGTACTGTTACCTATTACCAAATTAACTCACCACCCTCTAAATTATTTAAGTTATAGATTTTTAGTCATCTTCAGGTTTTTAGGTGTGAGGTGAAATTATACAAAATTTTTTCCCTTTTTTTCCTCCCTTTATTAGTAAATGATGATGGGGTACAGATTAATACAGCATTGGCTTTTTCCATTATGCATCCATTATATCACTTCTGGCAACACTTTCATCAACCCACAAGGTTTATGGAGCCTTATGGCTAATATGTAGTAAAATTCAAATGCTTATTTTGGTTGTTGTTGTTGTTGTTAGGTGCCGTCAAGTTGGTATCCAACTCATAGCGACCCTCTGTACAACAGGGGAAACACTATTTTCAGTGCTTCTGTGCTATGCATAGGGTTTTCAATGGCAGGTTGATTTTTGGGAGGGGGTTGCCAGGTCCTTCTCCCAAGCCTACAGCTTCTGGTGTTCCCAGGAGGTCTCCCATCCAGGTACTAACCAGGCCCGACCCTGCTTAGCTTCTGAGATCTGACAGGATCGGATGCCACAGGGCTACAGTTGCAGGCTATTTTGGTTATATTCCCCAATTTTTCCAGTGTACTCATGAAGTTGTGCTGTACAAACAAAATTTTCTAATTTGGCTTTGGTGTACCTATTCATTTCTTTAGCAGACACTTCTTAAGTATCTTACTGTGTTCAAGACCCTATTCTAGATCCTGCAGAAATAACAGTGAACAAAGTAGAGTAAGTTTGAGTGGCCCTCCGTGGTCAAGATTGTATTTGAGTAGAGACCTGAAGGAGGTGGTAAGCAAATCATGCAGGTATTTGAAGAAAGAGCATTCAAGATAGAGGGAACAAGGACAAAAGTCTTGATAGAGGAATGTTCTTGGCATATTCAAGTGACTGCCAGGAGACCAACATGTCTAGAGCAGAGAGAATGAAGAGGAAGGTAATAAGAGATGAGGTTGAATTACAAAATCTTGAAGGCCGTTACAGTAAGGACTCCACCTAATAGTGAGATAAAAAGCTAATGGAGGTTTCAAGTGAGAAGTAAAATTACCTGACTCATGGCTGTTAGGTAGAGAACAAATTGTGGAAGCAGCAAAGGGAACAAGGACAGAAGTAGGTACATTATGTGACTATTTCAATAATCCTGTGTTTTGGGACTGAGTAACAGAACAAATGTTTTCCCTTACTGAGAAACCACAAGAGCAACAATTGAGAGCTCAGGTGTTAGACACACTAAGGTTGAGAACCCTGTTTAACATGTAGCTGGGGAAGTCAAGTGGGCAGTTGTTTATAGCAACTACAGAGTTCAGTGGGGAAATCCAGGCTGGAGATACAAATTTGGAAATCATTACAGCATTAGCATATAGGTAGTAATTAGAGTCATAAGACTTGATAAAATGATCTAAAGGGAATATAAAGAAAGAAAAGGAAAGGACCATAGACTAAGGTGTGGGACACACCAGCATGTTAGATGATGGGTTGGTGGGAAGATCCAGTAAACGGGCAACCAGTGAGATAGGAGGAAGGACACAAAGGAGAAGGCTGTCCTGGAAACCAAGTGAAGGAAGTATTCCAGGAAGGAGGAGCAAGAGCTATGTCTATAGCTCAGTGTAGAGCGCTTGCCTGGCATGTCCAAGTCTCTGGTTTTGATCTCCAACACCAAAAGTAAAATAAAATAAAGGAGATGTAATCATCTGTGTTATACAGTACTGCAGTAGATCTCAGAAGATGAGGGCTGAAGATTGACCTTTGACTTTTGCAGTATAAAACTTACTGGCACCATTGACAAACACTTTGCAAAAATACTCTTAAAGAAAGTAAAGCCTTTTGGGAATGGGTTAAAATGAGTTCTGGAGAAGAAAATTGGAGACTGAATATAAACAATTCTCAGGAATTTTTCTTATAAAATGGAATAGAAAAATGGGGTCCCTAAGTAAAGAGAGGATACAGGATGGGACAGGTTTTGTTTATTTGTAAAGGGGAGATAATACAGCATGTTTGTGGAGTGATGAGAGTGACCCAGTAAAGAGGAAAAAACCTGTGAGGCAGATAAGAGTAAGGGATAATTGCTAGAAGTGTCCTTGGATTATTGAGAGGGACAAGGGCAGAGAACATAGCTATGGATGCAGATATGTGACAAGTGGAAGCAGATAGGAGTTCCTTTCTAAGTGCTCCTGATTTCTTAGTGAAATGAGAAACTAGGTGATCATTGAGCAAGGATGAGGGACACAGAGGTAGAACTTTGAAGAAAGGGGGAAATTAGTGTAAACGTTTTCTCAGAGTATGAAAATAAACAGCATGGGAAAATGCAATAGGATTGCCTGTTAGCAGTTGTGAAGACACTCCATTGAAAAGGAAAGTTCATTAGATACATGGAAAAATCAAAGAAAAATATATTTAGAAAAGTAAATAGTATTTCCCTATACATGAACTGTGTGTTTTTAATAGCTCTTGCTATCACTAAGAAAGCAATCTCCAGCCAGGCATGGTGGCCTATAATCCCAGCACCTAAGAGGCTGAAGCAGGAGGATCACAAGTTTGAAGGCAGCCTGAGATATATAGCAAGACCCTGAAAAGAAAGAAAAATGTAGGGTAGAGGGTAGAGAAAGGAAGAAAGGAAGGTAGGTCAGTTTACATAGCATATAGTTCTCTACTTTCACACTGTTTTGTAAAGATGAAAACATATGTCTTAACACAAATTGGGCTGGTGATATAGTTCAGTGGCAGAGAGTATGCATGAGGCCCTGGGTTCATTCCCCAGCAACAGAAAGAAAAAAATAGAATAACAATCTATTCTTAATTAAAACTATACATTTTCCTATAACTTAGCCTACCTGTGCTGTGTTCTCACAAACTATTATTTCCTGACTCTTAATTTGCTACTCTCTTGAGACAACAATTTTTGCTATACTATTTTTGTTCTGTCAGGTAACGATTTTTTTAATGTAATCAGTTTAGAGTAAATTAAGAAAATGGGCAGCAAAACTTAATAGAAGAAAATTAATTCTCCATCCCTTCTCATGAAATTTTTTATTTGTTGTTTTCTGGTTTTTGTTTCTTTGTTTGAGTACCCAGGGGTTGTAGTCAGGGTCTTGCACATGCTTAGGCAAGTGCTCTACCATTGAGCTGCATTCCTGTCCCTTTTGTACTCTTTATTTTGAGACAGCGTCTTGCTAAGGTATGTAGGCTGCCTCTGGCCTCAAACTCACAACCCTGCTGTAGCTTCCCAAGTGGCTGGGGTTACAAGTGTGCTCACCCAGCAGTGAATTTTTTATAGTTGTTCCCTTTCTTGTTTTTCTCTGCCATTTTTATCTCTCTACTTATGAAACTCACCTATTAAGCAGCCCCAAAATACAGGATCTAATGTTCTATTATCTCCACAAATACAATTCTGACAATTTAGAATTTATAAGGACTTTTGTAACTCTAGGCATGATACATATGCCTATAATTGCAGCACTCAGGAGGCTGAAGCAGAAGGATTGATGCCAGTTTGAGGCCAGCCTGGTATATATACCAAGTTCCAGGCCAGACTGGGATATACAGTGAGATTCTGTCTCCAGAAAGGAAAAAAAAAGAGTATTTCTAAGAAGAATTAAATTTTCAAGTTTCTTTTTTTTTAATATCTAAAATTGTTTATGTATCAGTGGAGAAAGGAGGCCTCTACAACATTTATATGCTTGCACTATTCAAATAGCCAAGATATGGAATAAACCAAGGTACCCATCAACAGATGAATAAATAAAAAATGTGATATAGAGGGCTGAGGATATAGTTCAGCAACAGAACTCTTGCCTAGTATGCACAAGGCCCTGGGTTGAGTCTCTAGCACTCCAAAAAATGTGGCATATATCCACAATGAAATATTATTTGGCCATAAAAAAGAATGAAATGCTGTCACTTGCAGCTACGTGGATGAAACTAGAAGACATGGTGTTAAGTGACATAAGCCAGGCACAAAAAGACAAATACCACATATTCTCACTCATTTGTCAAAGCTAGAAGAAAAAGTCTAACATTTACCCAGGTAAATAAGAACAGCCCCTGCTCTGACAGGATTCACTGCTGATGTGGGAGATTGTGCACAACATAAGATGTTGTTTGTTCGGGCAAAGAGCATTGGGTCCCTAACTACTGTTTCTTAAAAGCCAGGGAGATCTTCATTGAGAGGTGGCATTGAGCTAAGTTATAAAGGATGCATAGGAATTTACTATGCATAGGAGGTAGATACGGACATTCCAGGGGAAGAAAACAGTTTGCACAAGTTTATGGCAATTTTTATGGCACATGAAGTATTTACGGAATGTCAAGGTAGAATCATCATTTTAGGAGTCATTTATATACACATGTGTGTGTGTGTTGGTTGGTTCGTTGGTTTGTTGGTTGGTTTATTTTGTCTTTTAGAAACAGGGTCTTACTGTATAGCCCAGGCTAGCCTGGAACTCACCGTGTAGCCCAGGCTGGCATGGAACTCACGATCCTCCTGCCTCAGCCTCCTGAGTGCTGAGATTACAGGCATACACCACCATGCCTGGCAGGTGATTTTTCAGATAGTCTTAACATTATAAAAGTAAAATAATCCCATCTCTTTTGTCCATAATTGAACTATAGTAAGAGGTTTCTGTTAAGGGATATAGGAACATTTTCAGAACAAAAGTACAAAAACCAGCACACAATGGGCACAAAGCAACTATTCAATGAACTGAGTTGTCTCTGGAGACAGGAGAGCTGCCAAGGCCCAACTAAGGTTTTAAATTCTCAATTTGCTGAGCTATCAGTCCCCAGTGCATTTTCTCTGTAATGCTAATTGTCCCGGTTTTACAGCAGTTAGTGCAGATGGCCAAAATTGTCAAGGGTTGGGGTTCTCCAGGTTTTTTGTGACAGCAGAACAGAGGGTGCCAAATTTAAGCTATTGCTGAAAGTATTACAGCTGTGGAGTCCCCTGACCTGGGAACAGTGGAGCCATAGGGAGACTGATGGGGAAGAGGCTAAAGGTTGGGAGTTCTGAAGAGTCAGAAAAGCTCAAAGAAGTAGAGGGATAGAGATACCATGATCAGACCAGATGCAAAATGGAAGACAGAGGAACTGGCATTAGAAAAGATAAAAATTTAGGCATGCAGTCACGAGTCAGCCATCAGTGATTAATGACCACAACTGTAGACTCCATTCTTTGTGTGCTGCTTTTATATATTGGTTTATATTATTTAAAAATATAAATTATCTGGGCATGATGATGCACACCTGTAATCCCAGTGCTGAGTGGGAGGATTCAGGAGGATCTCAGGTTGAAGGCCAGAGGCAGCCTGTGTAACTTAGTGAGACCCTGTTTCAAGATAAAAAATAAAAGGGGGCCTGAGGTGCAGCTCAATGGCAGAGCACTTACAAAGTATGTGTGAGGCCCTGGGTCCAGCCCCCAATTCCTAGATAGATAAGAGATAGAGATAGAGATAGAGCTATAGATATAGCTATAGTAATTGAAGAGGTAGACCTAGGCCAGATTGCCAAGAACCTTCTAAGGAACTTGAGCTTTATCCCAGAGGAGCTATTGAAGGGTTTTAAATGAGAGAGGAACATGTTCAGAGGCACATTTCAGGAAGACCATGGTGGCAATAGCATGGAGTACAGGGCAGCAGAGCAGATCGGAGACTCAGAGTCACCCAGGAAAAGATACAAAGGCCAAACCTTAGTAATTAATGGAGGTAGAGAGATGATGAATAAGAAAAATATTAAAAGAGAGAATCTTAGGGGTTTGGGTATTGATTGGATATGGGGAAATTGAATCAGAAGGAGACAGAATCTAGGCATTCACAGAGGTAGATAATACAAAATAGAAAATAAGTTTAGAGAAAGAAGCATTTAGTTGGGGATATATTGAGTTTGATGTACTCCCAGGACAAAGATTTGAAAATGTCCCAATAGATTATATCAGCCTGGAATTAGGAGGTCCTGAGCTGGAAATAGTCTGTAAGTTAACTACATGTGATAGTGCTCTTCTATTTTTTAATTTTTGATTGTTGTTGTTGTTAGGTGCCGTGGAGTTGGTATCATAGTGACCCTCTATACAACAGGGGAAACACTATTGTCAGTGCTTCTCTGCTGTGCATAGGGTTTTCGATGGCAGATTGATTTTTGGGAGGGGGTTGCCAGGTCCTTCTCCCAAGCCTACAGCTTCTGGTGTTCCCAGGCGGTCTCCCATCCAGGTACTAACCAAGCCCGACCCTGCTTAGCTTCTGAAATCTGATGGGATCGGATGCCACAGGGCTATGGCTGCAGGCCTAATTTTTGATTAAGATCTATCAATTATACAAATTAATGTGGTCCAGTGTGACTTTTCAGTGCATGCACTGATCAAATACAGCCTCCCTTTATGGGGACAATCTTAAGTGTATCCCCAAGAATCTGAGGAGTCTGAGGGTTCCACTAAGATAAGATAGTACGAATATAAGTGTCCCTGTAAATTGGGTCAGCTTCACTATCCCCTCAACCACCTTCCAGTTTTGTTTAGGGTCATCAAAGGATAGTTTCTAGAAAAATGTAGTTTTCTTTTGGAATAACAACCTCAAAAGGTTAGGGATATTTTATAATAAAAATCTCTATATTGAAAAGAAAACAATTCCTAGAACTCAAATCTGCCCCTACTTGTTTCACAGCTTCCACATGGAATTAACCTTGAATTAGCTAATGAAAATAGACTCCATACCTACTCCCAGAGAATCCAGTCCCAAAAGCAAATCCAAGTTACTGAAACTCTATAGACTATCCCTAGGGCAGGTGAATTGTTTACAAAGAGGAAAGTAGACAATAAAATTGTAGACACTACCAGTATTTAAGAAGTCAGTGGGCAAAAGGCAGGAAGCCTCTCCAAGCCTCAGATACAAAGAGGCCTGGTGCCTCTTTCCCGAACTCAGATGCCTCCCTGCAGTCTGTGTTGAGCTGACAAGTGAAGCATCCCTCTACTGTCAGTGCTGGGCATATAGCACAGAGTCCTCTCTCTTCAGGACTCTATGGAGGCCTCAGTGCCTTTTTTGTTGTGTTTCATTGTGTAAAAAGCCTTGTTTCCCTATGAGTTTCATTCACATTTATAAAAAATTCTTTTACATTATCTGCTGATTTTTATTACTTTCAACATCAAAATGCTACATTACCAGGCAGCTTACTAAGGCCACATACTAAATACACAACCAATCTCTAACAGTTATTTCAATCTTTGGGACTCACCCAATATTGAAGCTCTGATCCTTAGAAATGTTTATTTGCAGGCCTCCTTCTACATCAATGTCTATACCAATTGCTGGTGAATCGGAGTCTCTGGAAGAAGATAGAAAAGGTGGAGAGACACTCAAAGTCCATCTTGGAATAGCAGGTATCCATACATAACTTACTGGTTTTGTTAGTTGTGAGAAATTATACTACGTTATCTCCTAAGAGATTCCCAGAGCCCTTCCAGGTTTAAATTTTTATGAGTATGTGACTTGAAATGGGCCAGTAAGTATCAACAGAGTTCTAGTTGTGCAATTAGTTAAGCTTATGCTTTATCTAGGGTGATGTGCTCTGACAGATTGAAAACTAAATGTCACAATGACAGTCCCCCATTGTATGCATCTATTCCCCAAAAATGCACAAGGAGACTAAAGAATTCTATATGCCCACCTTTCCTCATGAATGATGTCTTTGATGTCATGCCACCAAGCTGTGTTTCCTTGTTCTGTTTGAACGATTGCCTCCTGGTCCACGAACAGATTGCTCATGAGTACAACTAAGTGTTCTGGTATTCCCATTCTTTGCAGTGTTATCCATAATTTGTTGTGGTCCACACAAATGTCTTTGCATAGTCGATACAACATAGATAAACATCTTTGTAGTACTCTCTGCTTTCAGCCAACATCTATCTGACATCAGCAATCATGTCCCTGGCTCTACGCCCTCTTCTGAATCTAGCTTGATATTTTGGCAGTTCTCTGTCAATATACTGCTGCCATTGCTTTTGAATGATTTTTAGCAAAATTTTACCCGCATGGGGATATTAATGATATCATTCAATAATTTCTGCATTCAGTTGGATCCCTTTTCTTGGGAATAGGCACAAATATGGATCATTGGCAGCACCTAACAACAATATTCCCAGAGCCTTTGGCAAGTCACCTCTCAGTTGTTGCTACTTTTCTAGAAACAATTTTCCCTGTGTCAGTGGCTTCATGCTTTAGTGTGCTTTAGAATCACCTGGATAGACTGCTGGTGCCATCAACCAGAGCTTTTAATCCAATAGTTCAAGGTTGATGCCTGAAATTCTAAATCCAAACAAGTTCCTTGGTGATGCTGATAATGCTGGTCCACAGGCCATACCTTGAGATCTACTTCTCCAGTCAACCTTCCAGCAAAGTTAGAATCTGCTCTCAGAGTTAAAAACGAGGTGGGCAAGATATCAGGTTGGGTGGAGGAAAAGAATTTAGGAGTTTGCTTCTGCCTGCCACGTGATGTGAGCAGGATGTGTTGTGTTGCCGCTGGACCTCCCTTCTGAACTCCAGGTACATATTTGCAAGTGTTTTTTAGAAAGGTCCACTTCATGTCACACATTAATTGAAATCCGTTTATCTTTCTCTCTGGCCAGACTCTCGGTTCTTTGTGATCAGGTCTTATTTGTCTTTGTCTCCCTGAATAAGGCCAGGGAAATAGTCAAAATGTCATGAATGTTCATTGACCATCCACAGGTGTCTCAGATTCCACATACCGGATACAAGTCTTCCACACTCTTCCTCCCACATTTTCTGTCTCAGGTGCCCTAGCACAAACTTCTGCTTAGTCCCTGAGCCCTGTCATTTGTGCCTGCCGAACATCTCTCACTCTCAGCTAGTTATCATGAAAACCCTCCTTCCTCCACCCCCTGTTCACTCTGTTGTCAAAGTGATCTTCCCAAAAAGTTGATATCGAGTCACATGCTTGCTTAAAGCCATTGAATATTTTCCTTCATTAAACTCAGAAGTTTCAAGAGGCATCTGCTCACTTCTCCAGCCTCTTTTTCCCTTTAGTCATCTGTACCACTACCCTACATGCCAACTTCACCCAACCATTTACTTCTCTACAAGCTAGTCATGCTCTGCCCCAGGCCTTTCACTCCTCAGCTAGCTGAGGAGCTCCTCCATATAGCTAAAGCCCTGGGTTAGCTTCCCCTGTGAGGCCTTTCCCTGTAATCACCTGGCATTGCCTGCTACATGTGTCGTGCTTTGGAGCTCTTACTAGCTTCTTTTGGTGCTTCTACTTTCGTGCTTGCTACCTTATATTCTGTTTCCTTCTACCTCTGAACTTGAGTGTGTTGTCTTATTTATTTTATACCTTCTATAGCTTTGTATAAGGGGCTAGAATTTAGCTCAGTTGGTAGAACGCGGCTCTGCAGGCTCTGAGGTCCCAAGTTCGATTCCCAGCACCACAAAAATGGGAAAAGGATGTGGCAATTCACTCCCAAGGCAATCCCGAAACAATAAGCCATTGAAAACCCTATGAGGGTCGCTATGAGTCGGACATGATTCGACAGCACCTAACAACAACAATATAGCTTTGTATCCTCTATATCTTGGATACCTGACTTAGGCAGAACTTAATGAATATTAATTGAAGGAATAAATTTTGAAAACCAGAAGATAAATGGATTAGTTAAGATCTGCACCAAATGCAGGAGTAAAGGTTTGGCTCTATGTAAATCTCACTGTGAATAGGAAAAAATCCTTTAGTCTTCTGGTACATCTGTAAGAGGTAGATGCATACAATAGAGGATTGTCATTTGTTGGAGCTAAACTTGGGGTTTAGGACTGCTATAGAAATAAATGCTTGGGATACTTGCCATTTGTCTAGAAATGAGAAACCATCATAGAGTGCCAGGTTGCTCCAGTAGCTTGTTTGGCAAAATTTGTTGGTCCAACTGTGTGTATAATATTTGCAGAACTGCTACTATAATAACTATATTCAGTTGCTTTCCATCTGCTTCTAAGTTAAAAACCATTCTAGTTTCCAAGTGTTTCACCCTAATGAAAACAATCACAGTTCTGTATGCTTTGGAAGAAGCTGGGTTCTGGGAAAACATAATTGGCATCTGGAATATGCACATGATCAGAAAGCTACTAGAAACAGCTTTGGTACTGCTTTTTTGTACATTTGCTTTAAAATTGAATACTGTAATCAATTTTTTAAGAACTTTTATCCTCAATGCTACATTCCATGCTGTGTTGATTTAAGTGACAGGCATTGCCCAAATTATAGCCTTACACTAGTAACACTAGCATTAAAATAATAAAGTATTCTTTAGTTTACTGCTGTGAAGGATTTTTGAGGAAGCAAGATTTCCTTTATTTAAAAAAAAAAAAAACACTAAAGAGGGGCTGAGATGTACCTCAGTGGTAAAGCGCTTGCCTAGATGTGCAAGACCCTGTATTCCATCACAGAACTGCAAGAAAACAAAAAACATACTGAAGAGGTGAGCAAGGTGGTACATACCTATAATCCTAGCACCTGGAAGACTGAAGCAGGAGGATCATGAGTTCAAGGCCAGCCTGGCCTACATGTGAGACCCTATCTCAAAAGGAGGGGTCACACACACTAACACGCTAAAACTAATATATTTAAGTATTTTTTATTTCTTGCAATACAGTTGTTTCCATTGTACTGATTTAAAAGAATCTCTTTCACTTTGTTATTTATTTTCTTTGATAATGAACTTGGCAGAGTTTATAAAACCTGCAGGTTAGAATACAAAATGACCGTTAACTTCTTGGCAGTAATAGTAGCATCACGTCATGATATCTTGCAGATCTTTCAGCAAAGAGTGCCTCCGTTCCAGATGAACTGGGTGCCTGTGGACATTCCAGAACATCGAGCTATGCAAGCCAGCAGTCCAAAGTATCAGGTAGAGGCTGTAGTGAAGTTGAATTCCTTCTTATTCTAAGGGGACTTGAAACTGCTATGGTATGGGAGAAAGAAATTAGATTCCAGTGTGTCTGATAGTAGTATTATATCCAAGGTGATTTTTCTCTGACAGGATATAGCACATGTCACTCACGGTCATCTAGTTTCTCTGAGTTCTGCCACAGGAGAAATACCTCAGTGGGAAGTACATCAACAGGAATTGAAAGCATTCTAGAGCCATGTGATGAAATTGAGCAACAAATAGCTGAACAAAATCTTGATACAGCTGATAAAGAAGACTTAGCCTCTGAAAAACTCAACAGGTATCCTTTTAGTTTAAAGGATAACTTTTTTAATAAAAACTTGGTTTTCATAACATAGTTAATAAAAAAGAGAGAAAAATTTGTGATTCTTTTCAAAGATACACAGTCAAACAGGATTCTGTAGAATCTCAGCTAAAGCGAGTGGATGACACAAGAGTGGATGCAGATGATATTGTGGAGAAAATATTGCAAAGTCAGGACTTCAGCCTAGATTCCAGTGCAGAAGGTATGTAGAGAATGGTTAAGTGTAGATTTCCATAATCCAGGTTTATGTTATCTGAGTGGCCAGCAGGAAAGAGGCAGTACATCATTTTGCTGATATTTGTAAAATAAATTTTATGCCCGTGAAAGTCTAAAGATAACTTTATAGCTTGCTGATTTCTGAGAATTAATTCTGAATCTGGAAAAATGAACAAACTAGTTAAGAGAGATCAATTTTAGGGGGTATAGTTCAGTGGTAGAACAAATGATTAGTATGTATGAGGCCTTGGGTTCAATCTTCAGCACCTCCCCCTAAAACATTTTAAAGAAGTTTTTATTGTCTTTTTAATTTTTAATTTTTATTTTTTAACAAAATGAAGCTTTATTTTTGTATTTAAGCTAAATTGCCTTTTAAATTCCTTCAAGCTTGATTCACTGAGTGGTTACGTATACATGCTATTAAATAGGAACCACCTATATGGTTAAGTTATCCCTGCGTGAATTTATTGTCTTTTTAAATTATGCTTCAGTGCCTACCATGTCCACACACCTTACAATAGATATCTGCATCTGTGTCTACAATAGAACTTCAAGCTACTGTTAAAATTTGGAGGGTTGGGCAGTAGTCTTGAAACGATAGTAAATAACAGAATCCTTCAGTCCCTCTTTAGCATTTTCCCTGAAACTGAAAATTCACATGCCACCAGTTTGAAAGGTATAATTACTCATGCTGGGATGAATAGAGAGCACTTACTATGGACTCAGTTTTATTATGTAACTAGTTATAAAGAAAAACAATTAAACCTTGTGAATTTATAGAAAGGGCTTTCTTTACCTCAGTTAAAAGAAAAGAGCTTTAGGAAACCTGATGAGAAATAACTGCTAGGAGAGCTATTAAATTGCCTGTTAAAACATGTATATAACTTTGATTTTTGAGGTTTTTTTTAATTAATAAACTGAAATGTAAAATATTAATTACTACAATATGCATGTTATTTGGTAATAGTCTAATAATTGCACATATAACAAACATTTGAAATGTGTGTTACAGAAGAAGGGCTGAGGCTGTTTGTGGGTCCTGGTGGAAGTACAACATTTGGTAGTCATCATCTTCCAAATAGGTATGTAGTTCAAATAGTACCTTATTAAAATCTAGACTGAGTTAAAATGCGTGAGCTGTGGTGGTTGTTAGGTGCTGTCAAGTTGGGTCTGACACATAGAGCCCCTCATAGGGTTTTCAATGGCTGATTGCTTCAGGATTACTTTGGGAATAGAGGACAAAAGTTGCAAAGTTTTTATTAAACTGAGGCTAGAAAGCACAAATATTAGTAATATTAGAAAAGTTACAGTTCTTAATGTAACTTTCACTTTTCCTTATTTTGGTCATGTTTGACATATTTTGTAAGTTGATTTATTGATTTTCTCAGATGTATTTTTAAAATGACTAGTACAACACTGGACAAGTTGCCACATAAAAAAGGATATTTAGAAAAGAGTCTTAGTCTAATATTTTAGAGCAAAGCAAAATTACATTTTCAGTCAGCAGTCTTACCTGTTTTGAGCAGTTATGCATCTGCTCAGCAGCATAAGCTAATAGTCTTTCTTGTGTTCTCCTTTTCTCCCATCTCATAGAGTCTAACATACATAACAAGAAAAGTTCTAAAAAACACATCATTTTGGTAGTTTTTCAGATTCAGACAAAGAAAAGCCACCTGTTAGACTTAGCACTCATTCTGAACACAGGTGAGCGTTCCTTGTTCAAAATATGTGGGACCAGAAGTGTCTCAGTATTCAAAATTTTGTATTTTCAAATATTTGCATTGGCCTTACCAATTGAGCATCCCAAATCTGAAAATCTTAAATCCAAAGTGCTCCAAATCTAAAACTTTTTAAAAACCATGTTGGCATTGAAAATGTTTCAGAATTTAAAGTTTTTCATATTTTTAGATTAGGGATAACCAACCTGTACTGCAGCAAACAGTGGTGAGTATGGATGCCAAGGACACCTTAGAAAGTTTTTTATTTTTTATTTTTTATTTTTTTGGTACTGGGGCTTGAACCCAGGGCCTCGTGCTTGCATGCTTTGCAAGTGCTGGACCACTGAGCGGCACCCTCAGCCCATTTTTTTTACTTTTTGAGACAGGGTCCCACTAAGTTACCCAGACTGCCTCTGGTCTCAAACTTGCGATCCTCCTGTCTCCGCCTCACAAGCCACTGGTGATTACGGGCATGCGCCACCGCACCTGGCTACCTTAGAAATTCTTATGGCTCCTCTGCTTCCCTGCAGCCCTTCTGTGCACTCTGATACCCTCTGTGTCCATGTAATATTTATGTAGGGCACACACAAAGCTACAGAGCCAGCCAGAGTTAGAGAGCTCAGGGAACCTCTTGGACCAAGACAATCTTATTCTCTTATGCTCAAAACCTGAAAGAATTTTTTTCTACCTATACTCATCTTAATGAGTACTTCCCATGTGTCTGGCACACTGCAAGACCCAAAGGGTACAAGATAGAGTGTAACAGCAAATACCTACATCAAAAACTAATACCACCTGATATGACAGGTGGAGAAGAGATGGACATATAAAGACACTCTGAGGCCTGGGTATGGTGGTGCACACTTGTATTCCCCGTGCCTGGGGAGGTGGTGTCAGGAAGATCACAAGTTCGAAACCAGAGGCAGCCTGCGTAACTTAGCAAGACCCTGTCTCAAGATAAAAAAAAAAATAGTAAAGGGGCTGAGAATGCAGCTCAGTGGTAGAGCACTTGCAAAAAGCATGCATGAGACCCTGAGTTCAGTCCTCCAGTGCCACAAAAAAGAGGTTTTTTTTTTAATTTAATTTTTTAAAAAAGAAAAAAATGGTTTGAGAAAGTAATTTAAAAAGAGGTTTATAGAAGATGTGACACAGTTGAGACCTTTCATTAATTTTCATTGGCTTAGCTACTCATTAAATTCAGTAACTATTTATCGGACCACCCTGTGGGTAAGGATACAAGAAAGAAAAACCCAGATCCTACACTCAGCTAACTGATGGCCTAGCACATGGAGTTGGCAGACTACAGCCCATGAGCAAAATTGCCACTGAATATTTTTGTAAACAAGTTTCACTGGAACGCAATGATACCTGGTTACCTAAGTACTGTCTGTGGCTGTGTTAATGCTATAGCAGCAGAATTGAGTAGTACAGTGAAGACCACATGGTCCACAAAGCCTAAAATATTTACTGTCTGACCCTTTCTAGAAGGTAAGGTAAACTAAAAATTGTGGAGAAGTGGAGGGAACTCAGGGAGCAGCAATAGGACTGCCTTCAGACAGAAAACTTCTTGGAAGAGCTGACCATTGAAGACAGTCTTTGGGGAAATAAGATAAGTGGGAGCTTATCATGCAGAAATGGGGAAGACAGATATTCCTGGTAATAGAAGCAAATCCACTGAATTTATAGGCATAGCAAGTACAGTAATTATAGATAACATTGAACATTTATTAATTATATTCCAGGGATAGGCACGTATATATATTTTATTTACTCCTATGTTTCTCTTTCAATGCTCACAATATACCATAATTAGTTATTTTAAAAATAGAAACAAAGATACAAAGAAGTAGAGATCGTTTGCCGAAGGCCTTCAAAGTAGAAATCTAGATTCACGCATGTCTCTTTGACACCAAAGTCCATCAAACTTAACTGCTATACTTTACTGGCTTATGAATGATATAGGGACTTGCCAATAAACTGAAGTGAGGAGAGGGGCATGTGAAAGGGAATTGGGGGACATAAGGTTGGCAAGTGTCTTGGAGCCTGGTTGTAAAGGGTCTGGGTTTACATGGCAAAGAATTTATCTTTCTCATGTATACAATGGGGCTGGGGTTTAGCTCAGTTGATAGAGTGCTGCCTTGTGCTCTCTCAGGCCCTGGGTTCTATCCCCAGCACCACAAAAACAGGAGAAGGATATAGCAACCCACTCCCAAAACAACCCTGAAAAAGTCAGCCATTGAAAACCCTATGAGTGTCGCTATGAGTCAGATGCAACTCAGTGACACCTAATAACAACACATGTGAATGGTGAAGAATCATTGGTCATTCTTTTTTTTTTTTTTTTTTTTTTTTTTTTTTTTTTTTTTTTTTTTTTTTTTGTCAGTAATGGGGAGTTAAACCCAGGGCCTCATGTATGATTTTGCAAGTGCTCTACCACTGAGCCATATCCCCAGCTCATTTTCTACTTTTTATTTTGAGACAGAGTCTCACTAAGTTATGCAGGCTGCCTCTGCCCTTGAACTTGCTTTCCTCCTGCCTCTACCTCGCAAGTCGCTGAGATGATAGGCATGTCCCTCTGTGCCTGGTGCATTGGTCATCCTTGCAGGGAAGTGACCTATCAGATTGGCATTTTAGAAAAGTGGCCATAATTTGATCAGAACAAAGAGAGACCAGTAGCTGAGAACAAAGTAGAAAAGTAACATTTATGCAGACAGTGATATGAATAGTAAAAAGAATGTGTATTTTTGAATGACAGAGACTTAGGTTCACATCCTAACCTCACTTTTGAGGCCTGGGTAAGTCATTAAACTTCAGTGGAACTTTAGTTGCCTCTGTTGAAAAGTGAAGGTAATCATGCCTATCTCTTGGGCTTGTTTTAAGGGGTGAATGACATAATATGCTCAGTAAGCCCTAGCTATTGTGTGTGTGTAAACTGTCATTTCATATATTCTATCCAGTTTCTAGTTATTTAAGGCAGGAGGGAAAGTCTGGTTCCTGTTACCACATCATGACCAGAAGCAGAACATACTTTAAAAAGCATCTACAGCCACTGAGTGGTGCTCACCAAGGTTTCTTCAAATTCTAATTACCTGTAGCTACGAAGGGGTATTCCCTGGTGCTCTATCAAAGATATTCCCATTTCTTCTCTACAATGAATCTATAGGAACAGCTGTCTTCTGCCCAGTTAACTGAGAAGCCCAGCTGGTCCATGTATACTGGTAACCACTACCTTCCCTCCATCTTTTAGAATCTTCTCTTACCATGCCAATAAGGGACAAGACCAGTCATGGTGATTGCTTCTGGGTCTTCAGGCACACTCTGAGTGATACATCAGGTAGTAGAGTCGACCCTAACATCTTGGCAAGTGAGGAAATGGGTACATGGTGACCACTTTAAGCAATAAGACAAGCCCCTTCCATGCAGCATCAGCACTTCTGCTCTCCTCATCACTCAAGATGCTCCAGGGAAAGGGTAGAATGATCCTCACCCCAAAATATAAAGCCAGTTGCCTTCTGAAAAACACTGTATTTTTTGTAGACTTAGGAAACTTTTATCCTACCAGACAGATCAGAAGACAATAGAAGAAATATCTATATTCATTCCATTTATAACATAGAGCCAAGGTACTAACAGTAACAACAACAATAACAACAACAAAACCTTTCTATTGATGAAGCCATTACTTAAATAGACTATCTCAGAGTTACTTTGTTGACAAAGCTTGCAAGTTTTAAGTCTTTTAGTATTCTCCATATTTCATTAACAGTGGTCAGTTGGTCCGTGGCATATTAGGGTACAGGCTAAGGTGCTATACCATAGAGACTCAAAAATACAGTGGCCAAAGTGATGAGGCAGCTTTGTCTAAAAGGTGATTCACTGACTCATTTTGTTACTTCACCACCCTCCTTACCTTTATTGTCAAAGTGGGATAGCTACCAGTCTGGAGCAAAGAATTTTCTTTTAAGCAAGAGAAGAAGTTAGCACACCTCTTCCATTCATGTGCTGTATAGGGGAGGACTTAGTTACATGCTACCCCTACCTATTGGGGATTTAAGAAATGTGGTCCCTAGCCAAGAGTAGCCTATACCCAGCTAAATAATGAAGAAGAGGAGAATAGATTTCAGAGGACAACCAACAGTCGGACATAGCAAGCTAGGGAAGAAATAAATCCGTTCTCAAGATCATTGTCTTTTTAAATGTATATTACATAGGTGTAATTTACAATGCTGACCACATATAAAGGCTTTTATTGAATAAAGAATTCTTGAGCCCTGTGCTGTGGCATGTGCCTATAGTCCCAGATACTCAGGAGGCTGACACAGGTGAATTGCTTGAGCCCAGGAGTTGTAAGCCAAAGTGAGAGCCCATCTCAAAAAAAAAAAAATAAAAAACTCTCACTTTGTAAAAAAATACATTAAGACACTGCACTACTATTCCAAGTAAAAATTATCTTCATTAACTCAAAGCAAGACCTAATACACTGCTGGAGTCCTTATATGCTTCTGGATGAGAGCAATTTTAGGATTTATATATAAACCTGTTTGAAGAGAATATTCTTTGTCGCAATTTGTTGCAACAAGAATTAGGAAATATTACTAGATTATTATAGGACTAAGCAAGTGGATCAAGGCCTAGACTAACCCAGTGTATTAATTATAAACATTTAATGTTCCAAGTATTTTCTATCTGTGGTATCTATAAACCTTATAGAAATCAAATCTAGTAGAAAAGTGCCTAATACACCATATCTCTGGAAGCAAGATTCCTTAGGCCAATTGCAAACACTACAGCTCAACGTTTTGAAAGATTTTTTTTTTCCTCTTCTGTTTTAGGGTGGGATCTGGAGCTTATGAACAAGTTGTGATCAAACGTTAGAGGTCAAGCCAGTGAAGAGAAGCTTCCCTGTGAATTTTAGGGATGGGCAGTTGATATGTCAAGAAATTTTAAGTCAAGCACTTAAGAGAAAATGAGCCCTGTTTTTAAAATGAAGTTCCATCCATCAGGAGGAAAGCCAGTGCTGATTTCTTCTCCAAAAGGGCCCACCACCATCCTTCCCCACCCACTATGGGGGAACATCGCAGAGCTGGTGTGCGCCTGAGGACACCGCTCCTGCAGTCACTGCGCATTGTGATGAGAAGCCTGCTTTTGCTTTCAAAGCATCCGAGGGGGAGAAATGTCACCGGACCTAGTGTGATTTTAGTTTCCAGTATAAAATTTTAGTTTCCAGTATAAAATCTGCGATAGAAGCATTCAACAGATATGGGCTCTATGTTTTCTAACTTTACATTGAAGAGACGATAAGTGAATATAATTTAAACCCTACAAATTGTGTCAAGGTAGTTATAATTCCTGTGATGGAAATCATCCATATGATACTACCTACAGTATTGTACTGAGTTTATTAATTCCTTTTGCTGCAATAATTGATGTAGAGTGTGGATGTTCATGTTTTGGGAAAATGTTATACTACAGTTTAAACATGTGAAATGCTTAGTAACAATTCTAACTATATGAGTCATAAATCAAATGACAAATGTGTTTAAGTCTGAGATAGGTGAATGGATGTAATGCTGTTATTATGCAGTATGTTTCTTGTTACTTGTCGTTAATATTAGATGCACTGCAGAACCCCCACTCACATTATATATGAGATTCAAAATAAGATTAATATTCAATACATTTGGCTACTGTAAGGCACCCTAACAGAAAAGCTGTTTAAATGCACTGAGTATGAAGATCTCTGATTTTATCAGTCAAAATTTAGAAGAGGAAAATTGTGATATGATCCGAAACAGAGCATCCTTTATATAAATTCAGACTCATCTGAAGCTGAAACTTACTCTGCTGGATGGAAAACAGGGAAGAGCAACTTGGCCTTGCCAGTGCAGAAGGACTGGTGGTTGTCAGTTTTAGGTCCCCACGGGCAGATATTGTGTTTTCTTCTTTGCTATATTATAAGTTACTTGTTTTGAGATGAAAGGAGACTGTAACATATATCAGATGCAGCTTTTAAAATATGGATATTCTGTCTGGATCCAGTTTAACAGCACAGCAGATAAACTTTAGTTTCTCTGGTCTTACATGACCATTTTCCATGTGAGAAGATCTAAACTTTCTTAGAATCACCCAGTCACTGAAGAAAAAGGTACATACTATTTGTTGTTGGTAGGTGCCATCAAGTCAGGTTCGACTCATAGCAACCCTATGTACAACAGAACAAAACACTCCCCAACACTGTGCCATGCCTGGCACTATTGTCAGTGTTTCTCTGCTATTCACAGGGTTTTCAGTAGCAGATTGTTTCAGGGTACTATAGAACCCATGATACCCCAGTCCTTTTAAATCATGTCCAAAGATAGAATAGAATTAGTTTGGCCTAGATGTTTTTATGTTGACAAAAAGGGAGAGATTATATTATTTAAATAACCAAATTTTTGTTAGAAGTTTAGAAAAAATAGATTAGTTTATGTAGAGCTTTTTGAAATTAATATTTCAAGGATTGGGTATTGCACATTTCTCCAATACTATTTTTACAAACAGACTCTGAAATTTCTAAAATGATATTATTTTAGAATATTTTAAATGTTAGGAAAAGGGGGTTTCTGAGTCATTAGTTGTATTGTTTATTTTCAAAGAAATATTTTTCAAGAAAAAACATTGACCTGAACATTTTAGTCTAACCAAGGAAAATATTATCTTAAAAGGTAAAGATGTGCTGTCTATCTTCAAGTGAAGTGACCCATTCATTATATATTATGGAAAGAATGAAAGAAAGTTTTAAGTAGAAATGTGAAGGTACTGTTTAGAGAGATGTTTATTGTGAGTTTTTTAAAAACATATTTTTCTATTTTCAAAATATTATTTCTAAGCTATATTTTTATTGGCACTTCTGCAAATAATTTTGCAGTTTTAAAAATGACAAAGTTAGATTGTAACCATGTTCAGTGAGGACACTTCATCAAACATAAAAGGTGCTATAATCAGGGCAGCACCCCTGTCTTGCTTTATCCTTGGTTTTTCTTGGCCTGTACCTTTTCTTTTTTTTTTTTTTTTTTTTTTTTTTTT